>JAKTXH010000043.1:0-103818 GCA_030561405.1 Suhomyces atakaporum
GGCAACTGTTTGTGCGCCAGGCACAAGGTTGCGAAATCATATTGTGGGTATGATAGCACCATCGAACATGCGCGATATCTCCGTCCCACGTTCACAGCCAATAAGTTAGACTTTTGATTGAAACCTATCTTTCTGGGCAGCATTAAACATAACTCATGTGAACGGTTTCCAAATATACACTAGCTTCTAGAATTAAGACGGGCTGAATCAAATTTTAAAATTTGACTGCCGCTTACGTAATCGCGCAATCGGATATCTCACTAAGCCCCTTTTTTGCAACATGAAGCTCGTATGGCGCAGTGGTAGCGCAGCAGATTGCAAATCTGTTGGTCCTTAGTTCGAACCTGAGTGCGAGCTTCACCTTATTTTTTTTGTTGGGAACACAAACTCACAATAGTTGCGCCTATCTGGGTTGTCATAACAATAAAACTCCTACTATAAGTTAATATAAGGATAGCTAAATCCTTAGTTTCGAGATACGTTTAAAATTCTAATTTACACACTCAATTGATGTTTGCAATAAGTTCACCATGCTTAAACCCAACTTTAAAAGGAAGCTAGATGAGAATTCAGCATCAAAAACCTACCAGCCGGATGCAAAAAAGAGGGTGGTTAATGATTTGAAGAAGTATTGTCCGTTAAGTGCGACAAACGAATTCATTGGGCTTTTGGTAAAGGAGAAAGAATTGGATGAAGAAATTCAAAAAGTTCTTCTCCAAAGAGATATTCTTAGTGAAATCTTATCTATTCAACGACGGATTGAAGAAGATAACTCCGAGGAGTGTTTCAAAAGTATCAACGGTGGGACTGGAAATTCCCACGATAAAGTGTTGAAAAATTAAAGATAACCCAGTCACATCCAATCCTGTGAAATGTTCTAACCGTGTTGTTGTAGAAGCAATCTACACTTAATTGTCCATGCCAGTTGTCCAGGTTGTACGAGTTGTGGTTTCATGTATTAGTTTCTGTTTCAAAAATGAACTACAGTTTCAAAATTAAGTTGAAACATAATGAGGTATTCATGTGCACCAACCATCAAAAACTAGCTATTCATTTCTCCTAAATACACTTAATCATGACGTTATTTTAATTTGAGGAATACTCGATCAATGTCAATTCTGACTTGTAACATGACTATGGGATTAATAATAGTCCACCCCTCATCATGTGTCAATCGCACCTCCTTTGTAGTAACACGGAATTATCGCAGATAATTGTAATGAAGGCTGAAGGCTAAACTTTCGATTATTATAATCTAAACAATGATTCAGTGGTTAGGATAATTCCAGAAGTAACTTTAACCAACTGGTTGTCAACCAACTGTCTTGAAAATGTACTTGGCACATAATTTAATAATGGGTATTCGAATATTCAAAAATGAGAGAATCAGCCCATAACTGATCCAGATCTCTAGTCAGTGCAGCCAACAAAATGCCACAATAAAGTTCAAGATGAGAATGCCAAAATTAAAGAATGGACCATAAAAATATGTCAAAGTGAATATGTGGTGGTGGTTTCACAATTTGTCACTATTGTGCCGGTTTCCTCTCACAGTCAATCAACAAAACTAACAAAACTAACAAAACTAAACTTATAGACACATAAAGTCGTGTCTTCTCCATCACCCACTTGTCAGTCTCTGCATCAGTCTCATGTTGATCCTCAGCATTCTCGGTCGGAGTTTATGCAACTAATTAGCCCAATCTGGCAAAGATGTCGGTGGCATGTCGCATCAATGTCGCGAGCATCTCACTTGATGGCAACATACTCTTACTATTTGACACTAATACAGAGACCTGTCGTGGCTCTGAAAAACCTATAAATCATGATGAAAAAGTGTGATTTCGATCCTGCTACACTATGCAAACTCTTACACTCGTTGTCGTACAATCTACAGATTTCTCGCTTAGAAATAGACCTGATAGTGGAAACTATTGCCAGTGGCCTTCCTGATGAACTTACCATTTCAAATCTCTATGAACTTACGGCAGAAGTGTTTGCTTCTCGAATAATATTCAATCCTGACTACTCTTTGTTGGCAGGAAGGATCGAAGCTCATAAATTGCAGCTACTGATAAAATTCAAATTTAGTGAGGCCATTGTTAATGTTTATAATTCCTATAAAGAGTCACCAGTTATATCCGATTCCTTTTTGCAAACAGTCCTCGACCATCGGGAATTCTATGATGGCTTAGTGGTACCAGAACGAGATTTCGAGCTTCCTTATTTTGGAATTAAAACTCTTGAAAAAGCATACCTTCTACAAACACACGGATCGATTCAGGAAACTCCCCAATTCATGTTTCTTCGAGTCTCTATAGCCATCCATGGGAATAACCTCGATGATGTTCGAGAAACTTATGATTTGATGTCCGAGAAATACTTTATTCACGCTTCACCAACCCTATTTAATGCTGGTACCAATAATAATTTTTTATCATCATGCTTTCTCTTAGCAATGAAAGACGACTCGATCGATGGAATCTTCAAAACTCTTCATCAAAGTGCATTGATTTCAAAAGCAGCGGGTGGAATCGGTCTTCATGTTCATAATATTCGTGGTAGAGGGTCAAGAATTTCTAGTACTGGAGGCACCTCTAATGGTTTGGTTCCCATGTTACGAGTCTTCAACAATGCAGCCAGGTACGTGGATCAAGGTGGAAATAAGAGACCTGGAGCTATTGCTATTTATATTGAACCTTGGCACATGGATATATTTGATATACTTAATTTGAGGAAAAATCATGGGAAAGAAGAAATGAGAGCAAGAGATTTATTTTTTGGATTGTGGATTCCCGATTTATTTATGAAAAGAGTTAAAAACAATCAAAATTGGACCTTAATGTCTCCTGATGATTGTCCAGGATTAAGTGATTGCTATGGTGAAGAATTTGAAAAGTTATACGAAAAGTACGAATCTGAAGGGAAAGGTCAAAAGATCTTGGCTCAAAAATTGTGGTTTTCTATACTTGAATCTCAAACTGAAACTGGTGGCCCTTATATGGTATTTAAGGATGCATGTAACACCAAATCTAATCAAAAAAATTTGGGAACAATCAAATCTTCGAATCTTTGTTGTGAAATTGTGGAATACTCATCTAAAGAGGAAACGGCAGTGTGTAACTTGGCATCAATTGCATTACCTAAATTTGTCATTTCAGTTAATGATCATGAAATTGGGTTTGACTTCCAAAAGTTTCATTCTGTTGTTAAAGTAATTACTCGTAATCTTGATAAAATTATCGATGTTACCAGATATCCCATTCCAACTTCAGAGAAATCAAATCAACTTCATCGTCCTATAGCAATTGGAGTTCAAGGACTTGCGGATTTATTTATGGAAATGAGATTAC
This sequence comes from Suhomyces atakaporum, assembly GCA_030561405.1. Lineage (NCBI taxonomy): Eukaryota > Fungi > Ascomycota > Pichiomycetes > Serinales > Debaryomycetaceae > Suhomyces > Suhomyces atakaporum. The sequence continues at coordinate 3,354 of JAKTXH010000043.1, forward strand.
CATTTGAATCATCCAAAGCTCGAGAATTGAATATTCAAATATTTGAAACCATCTATCATGCTGCTATTGAAGAGTCAATTAACCTTTCAATTGAAAAGGGACCATATTCATCCTTCCAAGGATCTCCAGCTTCAGAAGGGAAACTTCAATTTGACTTATGGAATCATAAACCAAGTAATTTCTTCAATGATTGGGATTCACTTAAATTGAAAGTTAAAGAACACGGTCTTCGTAATTCTCTTTTAGTTGCACCTATGCCAACTGCATCTACGTCACAAATATTGGGATATAATGAATGTTTTGAACCTTATACATCCAATATCTATAGCAGAAGAGTATTGGCCGGAGAATTTCAAGTTATCAACAAGCACCTTATTAAAGATTTGATTGATATAGGAATATGGTCAACTGCCATGAAAGATCAAATTTTAATGGATAATGGGTCCATACAAAATATATCCAAAATCCCTCAAGATTTGAAAGATCTTTACAAAACCGTTTGGGAAATTCCCCAAAGAGCCATCATTGATATGGCCAGTGATCGTGGTAAATTTATTGATCAACTGCAAAGTATGAACATTTATATGTCCAATCCTACGTTTGGAAAATTAACCAGTTCCCATTTTTATGCTTGGGAAAAAGGCTTGAAAACAGGAATGTATTATTTGAGAACTCAAGCTGCTGCTAGAGCAATCCAATTTACTGTGGATTCAAAGAATAAGGATTTGGAATCAGAGTTTACTTTATTAACCTTAAAGAGGAAGGTATATCATCCTATAAAATCATTTGAAAGTATTAGTCCACCGGTTCCTCAAGCTTTCAAATATACCAAATCAAGAAGAACCCACGGTTCATTCTCAGAATCAATTAAACCGCAGTCCAAAAAGTATAAGAAGGATGTTTTTGTGAGATCAAAGTCCATTAATTCCGAAGACTCCCCTGAAACTTATGATATTTATGATGATACCCCATTAACTTGTAATATATTAAATCCAGAACAGTGTGACTCTTGTTCTGGATAATGTCAATAGTGAGTCAGATAATATATGTACATCGTACAATTCTTATAACAAATAAACTGGATCAGTATTGGTATTGATGACATAAAGGACTAGTTTTGTGTGCGATGTCATTATGTTAGGTTTGTAGTCTCAACTCATTTAATTTTGTATTCTACCTCGATCTTTGTAACTTTCTGTTTGCATAGTCCACTACCTGTGAAACACCCTGTTGAGTAACAAAAAATTTTCTTTTCACCTTATCTGACCATATCAAAACACCCACTTCAGTTGCATAATTTGATAATACCTCAAACTCTTGTTGATTCGAAAAATCTTTGAACAAGTAACCATCAAAAGTTTGTATTCTATCTAATTCCAACTGCCACAATTTAATTTGATCCACCACTGTTGGAGGTAATAACTCTAACTTATGCTGGGCAACCGCCCCATCTCTAGCGGCCTGTGACTGAGGAGCACCACCTGCGGTGTTGATATTGTGACTGGCATCAAATTCAATCTTTTTATCCAACCTTTCTTTGGCTAATAATCTCATTTGTGGATGGGCATGAGTTTCCAAGAATTTGATGATTTGATCGGCAGTGATTCCATTGTATAATGCATTCCGTATACTTTCTCTGGTAATTTGTCCACAAACCATATTGGCAAATCTTGTTTTAAGGTGAATGAAAAGGTTTAGCACTGCAATTTCTAATGGAGAATTAGTGTAAGCATATACTTTAAAATTAGTTTCAATGATGATAGTGCCTTGTTGAGCCGATGGGGTTGCAGAAGTGGTAAGTGCTTGATTTTCAGCCCCTTCCAAAGCTTGATCTAATGCCACAGAAGGAGTTTTAAGAGCAGCAGAATCGGATGTTAATGTGGTGGCAAGCCTGGTAGGATAAAATCGAGATGAATGTTCACTTCTTTGATATACTAGACCATAATCTTTCAAGTCTGCAAGCATACTTACTTGAGTAGCACTTAAACTGGATACAGTATAACTCTTACCTAATTCCAAGGATCCCAATATAAATATAAAATTAAGCACATCCACGGGATCCATATGCAAATCTTGAGTTAAATTAAGGTACTGAAGTAGCAACGTCCATATTTGGGCATTGACGTCTTGTAATAAGAACTGGAATCCACTATTGGTAATCTTTAAATTATGAGGGCTTGTTCCAGGACCTTCCATTAAACCTCCCAGTTTAAGTAAGGATAGTACTGATGTGGAAGGTGTGATGGTAGATTCAGTACCCACCATGAAATGCAAAATTGTCTCCCATTTTTGGGAAGCAAATGTATCCAAGAATGCAATATCCACCTTATGTTTATCGATGGTTGTACACAAGTTACCAAATGCGTTAGCGGCTTGAGATCCTGTCAAGCAATCTCTGAAATTCTGACGGAATGTACCATTCAATCGAATATGAGTACCTGTATTGTCTTCTTTGATCAAATGTAATGATTTAAGACGTTTCAAAGATTCGAATTGTAACTTTCTAGCACTAGGTTTACACCATTTATCCATATCCCTTAACGCTACCGGTTTTTCGTTGAACAACATTGACATGATATAGAACTTTGCCATGGGAGGAAGCAATCTGAAGATGGAAAGACATGTTGCTGGGGCTTCATAGAGCTTAGATTGAACTGTTTGAGGAAGTCCTTCGAGATACTCATTGACTGTGGCACGAAAGAGATTACTGGAAGACATGAGTACGACGACACCACGACTAGGGATAGGGTTGATGCAGTATGCGTGGAGCTAGTGGGTTGATGTGAAATGTTTGAGAATGAGAAATGAAAATATAACGAGCTTGAAAAGATGAAGGAGAGGAACTGGGATAATTAAATGTGTGATCAAATGAAAAGTTTGGGATACTTGTGTGAGCAGTACACTTGTAGTATGAAGCTTGTTCTGTTGTTCCCGGCAAAATGGGTAGAAATCAGTCCCTATGAAGTGAACTGGTAAGACAATTTGAAGATTTCCCCTAATTGATGATGGTTCTATAGCCCAATTGATGGCCAATTAGAGTTCTTCTAGAGTATTCTAGCTAAGATCTCACTTAATCCTGAATGGAGTCTCATCACCGTCTACTCATATCGTCAATACAAGTTGATACTTCGAAGAGAAAGATCAACTGATTTCATCAGTACACAAATGGAGGCTAGAGAATGATAAGAAAATAAAAGAAAGAATTCCAGACACTTCACATGTATCGTATGGCCTGGCGCTTGGTTTTGCCTGGCATTCTTGAGACCAGATATAACCGATTTACACTTATCATTGAAAACAACGGCACCATTAGTTTTGCCTACCCATACTACGATAATGACTCATTTGGTGACTTACTACGTGGTTATGTAATTCTAGCCATGTCATAGTTATAGACTTTCTCTTATTCAGCATTAGATCTTCCAATACTATTACATCACCGGCAGTCTGTTTTTGCAACTATCGCACAAGATCTTTGACTGCCCAAATAAGACTAGTTAACAGAGGTCCTTAAGCTGACACAAGTTGATACAAGTTGATACCAGCTCACAGAGCACATTTAGTCGTTTGTGGAATAGTAGTTTTAGTGGCCCTCCAAACGAATGTAGGAGTAATTGTAAATATGTCAATGTTCATCTCATCCAACAACACTTCAATCAGACCCGTTTACTATAAGTGGAATCAAATTGAGTGGATTTACTGAAATAAGCTAGAAGTAATATACAAAAGTCAAAGTGACTATGAATAAATTGTCAACTCCCTCTGAAATGCCAAAATGAACGAATCGATCGAGACAATTTGGACTTCACCATTAGTTGATGAAATCGATTTCGATGAGATTGAAAAATTGGAAAACACGGGTGTTTTGACTTGAGTACAACCACAAATTAGATCAGAGCACTTCAATACTACAATCTGCCTTCCAAAGTCTACACCAACTGTGCTCATCACATTTTGTCTTCATTTCGGTGCACCTGGTTATCTTTTCTCGTACTGTGTTATTCGTGCAGTGGAGACACATTTTTCACTCATCGCTTCACATTACTAATCCATTCGATCTTCAGTGGTGAATTCAAGTGGATCTTGTCAGTACACAAGACTTGCCATTTCCTTGATTTGTTGAACTACTTCATTATTTCCTTCACCTCCATCTCGTTCGCAGCATTACACGACTCATCAAAAACTTTTGAGAAGAGATCCTTCAAACATGTCCAAACGAAAAGTTTCCCAGGTCGACGCCGAGTCCGATGAAGCGTTCCAAGAGCTTCTCCGGCCGACTTACAAGGGCAAGAAACTTCTTGATGAAATCAACACTGCCGAAGACAAATGGAATCTTCTTCCTGCTTTTCTCAAAGTTAAAGGTTTGGTCAAACAACATTTGGATTCGTTCAACTACTTTGTGGATGTCGATTTGAAAAAGATCATACGAGCCAACGAGTTGGTTCTCTCCGACGTTGATCCCGAGTTTTACCTCAAATATTTGGATATCAGAGTGGGTCACAAATCTTCCTCAGCTCCAGGTACAAAAGAAGTGATCTTACCACCTCATGAATGTCGTTTGCGTGATTTGACTTATTCGGCTCCTATTTATGTGGATGTGGAGTATACCAGAGGCAGAAAGATCATCATGCATAAGGATCTTGAAATTGGAAGAATGCCTGTCATGTTAAGATCAAACAAATGTATTCTTGATGGCATCAATGAAAAGCAAATGGCTAGATTCGATGAGTGTCCAATTGATCCTGGTGGATACTTTGTGGTCAATGGTACCGAAAAAGTCATTTTGGTTCAAGAACAATTGTCAAAGAACAGAATCATTGTGGAATCAGATGATAAAAAAGGAATTGTTCAGGCCTCGGTCACATCTTCTACCCATGAACGTAAATCCAAAACTTACGTCATCACAAAAAACGATAAGGTTTATTTGAAGCATAACTCCATTGGTGAAGATATACCTATTGTAATTGTTTTAAAAGCTGCTGGTATTACTTCTGATTTGGAAATTATGCAATTAGTATGTGGAGCGGATTCAAATTATCAAGACTTGTTTGTGGTCAATTTTGAAGAGGCTGCTAAGCTTCAAGTATTCACTCAACAACAAGCTTTGAATTACGTGGGTAAAAGAGTAAAAACTATTAGAAGAGCTGGTGCTCCAAAATTGAGTCAATTACAAGAAGGTATTGAAGCTATTGCCACCACAATCATTGCTCATATTACAGTATCAGATTTACAATTCCGTGAAAAAGCTCTCTATATTGCCACCATGGCTAGAAGAGTTATTATGACCATGCATAACCCCAAAATGGTGGATGATAGAGATTATGTTGGTAACAAGAGATTGGAATTGGCAGGTCAATTAATGTCGTTATTGTTTGAAGATTTGTTCAAGAAATTCAATTCTGATTTCAAAGCCAATATTGATAAAATCTTGAAAAAGCCAAGTAGAACTTCCGAATTTGATGCTTTATTATCAATCAATATTCATTCTAATAATATCACCATGGGTTTAAACAGAGCCATTTCTACTGGTAATTGGTCGTTAAAGCGGTTTAAGATGGAAAGAGCAGGTGTTACTCATGTTTTATCCAGATTATCATATATTTCTGCTTTAGGGATGATGACTCGTATTTCATCTCAGTTCGAAAAATCCAGAAAAGTTTCGGGTCCAAGAGCTTTACAACCCTCGCAATTTGGGATGTTGTGTACTTCTGATACTCCCGAAGGTGAAGCTTGTGGTTTAGTTAAAAATTTGGCATTAATGACTCATATCACTACTGATGATGAAGAACTTCCAATTAGAAAATTATGTTACGTTTTAGGTTGTGAAGATATTCTTGGAATTGATTCAGCTACTTTACATACAGCAGGAAATTTTGGAATATTTTTAAATGGTACATTAATCGGTACTTCGAGATTCCCAGCTAAATTTGTTAATGATTTCCGTCAATTAAGAAGAACGGGTAAGATTTCCGAATTCGTGTCCATTTACACTAATACCCATCAAACTGCGGTACATATTGCTACCGATGGTGGTAGAATTTGTCGTCCATTGATTATTGTTGAAAATAATGTTCCTAGAGTTAAACCAAGCCATTTATTTAAACTTCAAAATGGTGAATGGGAATTTGATGATTTCTTAACTCATGGTTTGGTAGAATATTTGGATGTCAATGAAGAAAACGACTCCTTAATTGCATTATATGAAAAAGATTTGATTGAAAATGCTTCCAATCAAGTAACTCATTTAGAAATTGAACCATTCACAGTATTAGGAGCAGTTGCAGGATTAATTCCATATCCTCATCATAATCAATCCCCAAGAAATACTTATCAATGTGCTATGGGTAAGCAAGCTATTGGTGCTATAGCATATAATCAATTTAGAAGAATTGATACATTATTATATTTTATGGTTTATCCTCAACAACCTATGGTTAAAACCAAAACTATTGAATTAATTGAATATGATAAATTACCAGCAGGTCAAAATGCTACAGTTGCAGTCATGTCATATTCAGGGTATGATATTGAAGATGCGTTAGTTCTTAATAAATCTTCAATTGATAGAGGTTTTGGTCGTTGTCAAGTTGTTCGTAAAAATACCATTCAACTTAAAAGATATCCTAATCATACCAAGGATATTGTTTCTGGTATGAGAGTGGATGAACAAGGGAACCCAATTTTCCCTCATCAATCTTTAGGTCCTGATGGTTTGGGAGAAATTGGTGCAAGAGTTGAAAATGGGCAGGTTTATGTTAATAAATGTGTTCCTACTAATGCAGGAGAATCTGTCTTAGGTCATAATGAACAAACTCAACAAGCCGAAAGTCATAGAGAAACCCCTGCTTATTATAAGGGGCCAGAACCTTCATATGTTGATCAAGTTATGATGTCAGTTAGTGACAATGATCAAGCATTAATCAAGGTATTATTAAGACAGACCAGAAGACCAGAATTAGGTGATAAGTTTTCTTCTAGACATGGACAAAAGGGTGTTTGTGGTATTATTGTTCAACATGAAGATTTACCATTTAACGATCAAGGTATTTCACCTGACATTATTATGAACCCCCATGGTTTCCCATCTCGTATGACTGTTGGTAAAATGATTGAATTAATTTCAGGTAAGGCGGGAGTTCTTAACGGAAGCTTGGAATATGGTACTTGTTTTGGAGGAAGTAAATTAGAGGATATGTCTAAAATCTTAATTGATAAGGGATTCAGTTACTCAGGTAAAGATATGTTATATTCAGGTATTACTGGTGAGTGTTTACAAGCATATATCTTTTTTGGACCTATCTATTATCAAAAATTGAAGCATATGGTGTTAGATAAAATGCATGCAAGAGCCAGAGGTCCCAGAGCCGTTCTTACAAGACAACCTACTGAAGGTAGATCTAGAGATGGTGGTTTAAGATTGGGAGAAATGGAAAGAGATTGTGTGATTGCATATGGTGCTTCTCAATTATTATTGGAACGTTTGATGATTTCTTCTGATGCCTTTGAAGTGGATATCTGTAACAATTGTGGATTAATGGGTTATAACTCTTGGTGTACTACTTGTAAGAGTTCCGAACATATCATCAAAATGACCATTCCTTACGCTGCCAAGTTGTTATTCCAAGAACTTATTTCCATGAACATTGCTCCTAGATTGAAGTTGGGTGATGTTTTTTAATGTACATAGAATTGGTTATAATTAGATAAGATGAATACACAAAGGAAGACAAAAGAAGATACAAAAGAAGATACAAAAGAAGATACATGAGAGAAGTACCAAAATAAATGCAAAGGAAGTGGATACAAGGAAGAATATATAATTGTTAATACCAACAAAGAAGTACATTATAAAGGAAATATTCAAAAGATAATATAATAGTCTTTGTCAGAAACATTTGACATGACAACGATTTGGTGTCAAGTTTATGAGTCTTTTCTCGGAATGGTTGGCTCCTCTCGTACTGATTCGACTTGCTAGATATTTTTATTCTCTGCCGAGGTTGGTAGATATGGTGATATGGTGATTTGGGGGTATTGACAGTTTACGGTTGGCTACTAAATTTCCAATAGAGAATACTCAATATGGCATTTTGGTACCAAGCCACTTCCACCTTAATTATATTCCAAACCTAAATGCTCTACTTTATACGGTTAAGGTTTTCTGGGTACAACCAAGATCTCTCCTTAAAAATTAGATGGAACTCCGATTATTGAGGAGATCTCGCTAACGATATAGTTCAAATTGGGCGCACGAATGATTGAGTAACTTGGTAAGCTGTAGTCTTTTGGGTATGATCCCTTAACAAAAACCACTCAGACTAAGTGTCTTATAAACGTAGAAAAATTCTTACACTATTTTGGTCCAGCTTTTAAAATTGGCCACCCTGACGAACAAATCGTGACTTAGGCGAATCCTTTCAAAGCCGGCCCCGCAGATCCTGGTGTTGCCTGGTGATGTTCCAGCCCCTTGCACACTCACCATGGCACGCGATATCGCTATGTCTGGGCTATATGCACTCCCGGATCAGGACCCATAAACCATCACCCGAGCCTATCCTTATTCCACCACACAACTTATTTGACCCCGATGCATGTTTTGCACCAACAAACCCGCCTGGTGTTCCAACCATGGCTTCTAATCACGTTTTTGGTGCTCTTGGGCCTCATCATCACCGTGGGAAACAATGACAACAACGGCTTGGACTTAGAAGGAGCACTATTCTTGACCAAAAACTCCCTTAAAGAGCTTGCTTCCCCGTGGAAGAAGCATGTTGTTCACACCGAGGGAACCGACATCGATTTCCCCCTTAACAATGCCATGAATTCATTCCTACCTATAGATGCCACCATAGTTTACAACACTACGGATAAAGCTTCTGGTAACATCACCAGTCACGAATTACGGGCCCGTTATGCAGCTTTCAGCCCCATTCTAAATGGCGAGTTACGAGATCACTTCCACATCTTGACCAATGGTGCGTGTGCACCTATGGATGCAGGGGACCACACCAATAAGATCTTGGTGGTGATGCGGGGCAATTGTACGTTTGTGGAGAAGGTGACCAATATTCTTAAGTCCAACCTCAATCCTCGTGCCATTGTGGTGGCCAATGATGAACCTTATCGTGGATTAATAACCATGTTCTCCAATTCTTTTAATCAAGATGGATCCTTAAGAATCCCGGTGATGTTTGTGTCATACGAGTCTTATCAAGTATTGCGTAAAATCGAAGCCTTGAACTTGGAATTGGGCATGGTTACTGCTTCGTTTGGAAGTTGGCTCAGTATCATGCTTTCGATGGTGTTATCACCTCCTTTACTAATTTTAATCTTTTACTTGGTGATAATTTGTGGGCAAAAAATCAAAAAGAGAAGGGTGAACTTACTTAATTCGAAATTGGTTCGTGAGTTACCAGTATATATATTTAACAATGACCATTTGATCAATGCAAAATACTTTGGTCATTATTTGAAGGTCACAGATCAAACCACTTCCCTTCCAAATGATTCAAATATTGACTCTCGTCAAACAAGTACCACATCGTCCACCTCCCAACTACACAAAATAATCATTAATGGGATTAATATTACAGAGTCTGCAAAAAGTCTTAATGTGTTGACTACCCCGGGTGATTTTTATCCATCATATAAATGCTCCATATGTTTGGAAAAGTATACTCCTTTACACTCACGAGTGTTGATCTTGAATTGTAAGCATTTTTATCACGAAAGATGCTTATCCAATTGGTTGATCAACTTCAAGAGAAGTTGTCCTTTATGCAACACTGTCATAAGCACCCCTAGTGATGCTCTTCTTGCGGGTCAAGAAAGAGCATTCCATTACGGTAGTACTGAAGTTGACCTCGAAGCAAACCCCTTTGAAACATCATCTGATCATCATGATTATATTCGTCTTGATAGGCCCGTTGACTATAATTTTGTGAATTCAGTTGAGGTAGACCATATATTCAATCCTGATGATTTCTCCAGCGATACTCATTCAGTTGAGGAGGAAGACTTCAGCTCTCCTGAACAAGAGTTTGAGCTCTACAGTCCTTTGGAGAATAACCCTATTAATACTGAACAACAAGCACCAGAAAGTGTATCGGAATCACATGTATCCGACTCGACCTCGTTCTACTCCGCTGCCAGTGAAGTTGGCAACAATACACCGGTACCGACGTCAGTACGTCGGTTTTACTCAAAGCCTCTGCATATCTTAAGCCAATTTTCGTCTGCATCTACCCTCAACCAGGCACATGGTCGTGATTTGAGTGTTAGCATTGATACCAGTCACTATGTAACGCCTCAGGGCTCTCCCAGACAACCTGAAGATGAGAGTCTGACCCGAAGCTCCAGTTCCAGTGTTCATAGTAACGAAACTATTGATGGAATTAATCATGTCTAAACTCATGAAATCAATTACCGGTTAGATAATGTCTGAAAGACTACTTTCGGGCATCAAATCTCAGTTATAGTAACAAGATTAATAGCAGGAAAATATCAGAGCAATGTGTAGAAATACCGGGTATAAGCTATACTCCAAATGGTCCTGTAGATTTATACGTTAATTGCCATTGGAAGGACTATAAATTATAATAATTCAACCTCAAGTAACAAGTTGTCTTAGTATGGCTGCCGTTGGTAATAGAAATCACTTCGATGTTTTGATTGAGGTAACGTATAATTACAATTACAATCACATTAACGTAATCATATTATTCGATCTTGAACCATATTTTATTATCAGTTAGACTTTTAAGATAAAATCTAACGTTCAGGCTAATTATTTACTGGTAGTTTTGCCGCACCCATTACCAGTGTTGATCTCCATCTTTCCCGGCGATTTGCGGATCCTCACACGACTGGGGTAAATTCTCAACTCCACCACTCCATCACATCATCTCCTTCAGTTGGTTCCTTATACCGTCACTAGTACAGACTAGTTCACATAACCTGTCAGTCGTTAAAGAGTATCTCCGTGAGACTGACTTAGCATTGCCTTACTGTATACCTAGCTAGCCACATTTTAGTCTAGTTAACGGCCTCATTAACATCTCGAGATCGATCATTCCAGTCTTTCATTATTAGTGTTTGACAGTCTGACTAAACCATTTTGAGTATTGTCTGGTTGATCATTTTGAGACTGTGAATTCAACGTTGTTGCAAATCTCCTCAAATCAAATTACTGTTCGACACATCAACAGAATTCTGTTATTTGCCATTAACAAGGGTTCCATACTACAACATAGTGTTATAACAGATTCTTGGCACCTGTATTATTGTCATTCCTTCCAATATCAATGTCGGTAAAACTAGAAGAGTCACAATCATCGACCACTTTCCCCCGAGCTCAGTCCGATGGGGACGGAGACGGAGAATGGTCTGACGAGCCCAAGGAAAAACCTAAGAAACGGAAAAAGAAGGTGGAGATTGCATGTGTATATTGTCGAAGATCACATATGATCTGTGATGATTCTAGACCTTGTCAAAGGTGTATCAAGCGTGGAATTGGCCATTTGTGTTACGATGAACCATCAAATCTTCGTCAAAGAAAGAAGGCTGCTGCATTACGGAAAACTCCAAGTGCTAGTGGTAATAACTCCCCACCTTCGGTTCAAAATAGTCCGACTCCTTTACCTGCCCCGGGATCTCTCGGGTCCCCGGGCATGAAAGAAGATAAGATTCAACAGTTACCACAACCGCCGGTACCTGCTCCGGGATTCAAATCAAAGATACTGCCTTCACAACCTAAGCTTATAAATAACTCCATATTGTCTCAAACTTTACCTTATAACCAAGAACCTTTCTTCTATTCAGAACATGCTGGAAGTGAGTTCAGCTCATTGAATGATTTCTTGTCGATGATCGATGATCCAGAACTTGTCAATGGTGCGTTGAATGACGACACCAATCGTCCTGACCAAATGATATTTGGTATCAACAATGACAATCAACAAGGATTGAATTTTAATGATTCTTCAAATCCAGAAGCTACTCCAAATCCAAATATTAATAATATACTTTCGTTTTCTCCCAGTTCAAATATGTTTCCTCCACAATTTAATGAAGGGGTAGATCAAATGGCATTTTCACAACAAGTTCAACAAAATCAGTTCGTTAAACCTACAGGAGTTCCTACTGCACTCCCTCCTCAAAATGCCCCTCGTTCAGCTCAACATGGACCTCCAAATCCACTTCAGGGACATTCATCTCAAGAATCCCACCAGCCAGTTATATCCGATTCTGCCCGGGACAAGTTCTTCCTTACAGCTGCTGATCCTACCACTGAAATTTCACCAGAAGAGAGATTGAAACAAGTTATCAAAGCCAAACTTGAAGCAGGTTTATTACAGCCGTATAATTATGCTAAGGGTTATGCCCGTTTACAAAGTTATATGGATAACTATATGAATGCTTCTAGTCGTCAAAGAATTCTTAAACCATTATCAATTTTCAGACCAGCTTTTAGAGCTATTGCTAGAACTTTAAAGGATGTTGATTTGGTATTAGTGGAAGAAAGTTTTGAAAGAATGTTATTAGATTATGATCGTGTATTCACTTCCATGGCTATTCCAGCATGTCTTTGGAGACGTACAGGAGAAATTTATCGTGGAAATAAAGAATTTGCATCATTGGTTGGAGTAATGACTGATGATTTGAAAGATGGGAAATTGGCAATTTATGAACTTATGAGTGAAGAAAGTGCAGTAAATTTTTGGGAAAAATATGGTGCTATTGCATTTGATAAAGGTCAAAAAGCTGTCTTAACCAGTTGTAATCTTCGAACCAAAGATGGAATAAAAAGAAAAAGCTGTTGCTTCAGTTTTACTATTAGGAGAGATCGGTATAATATTCCAAGTTGTATCGTGGGTAATTTCATACCAATAGACCCATAATTATCACAATCAATAAAAGGTATACCCAAAAGTTATAAATTATGTATTATAAGGATCAATAAAATAACTCAAAAGTATTTATGGTGTGTACCTTTACTATCATTTAGTTTTAACTACAACTACATACTTTGAATCTGGTTCACTGTATTACCATCTATAAATACACAAATTAATTGTTTAATCTTCTTCTTCATCATCTTCATCTTCATCTTCTAACAAGTCTTCTGCGGCCATTTCAATATCTTCATCTTCTCTGTCTTCTTCCTCTTTCTTTTCCTTTCTGGCTTCTTCTTCATCAGCCAAAGCTTCTCTCAACAATCTAAGCTTTTCTTCCTTAACTTGTCTTTGGACAGCAACGTATTGTCCCAATGGAGTCTTATTGGCATCCAAATCCTTCAAGAATTGTTCCACTTCAGACTTATTGGAAGGACCATATTCAACATTGGATCTTTTGGATAAAATGAAGTTGGAATTAGCATTCAATTTTTCCACCAATTGTTGTAACAGTTTGTTGAATTTAATATTCTTGGACTTCTTAGTAAATCTTCTAAGAGTTAAAATTGAAGGTGTAGCCAATTCAGGGAAAGCTATACTCTTGGCATAAACGTTGAAAAATTCAGCAGTTAATTCCACAAATTGATCTTCCAATCCTTGTTGGAAAGTTCTGGTATTTAAGTAACCAGCAGAAACCTTAATATTATGTTCGAAATCAAATTCTTGAAGATTAGTTTTCTTTGAGTTGATTGGCTTGGTGAAAATAGTAGAAGTTAAGATTTCACTAAGTAATGGGAACAATGGAATGAAAACTCCGGTGGTTCTAGACATTCTTAACAATGCCTTAAAAAGGTAAAATCTTAATGGGAAGAATTGAGCAGTTGGAATTAATCTAATAGTACCCAAAGTAACTTGAACCAAAGGATAAATTAATTGATGTAAAGCGTTTTCAGACTTCTTAATTCCCTTATCAGTTTCAGCACAATGAATACTTAAAACTCTTGACCAGAAGTCTAAAGAGTGACAGTATTGCCAGTTATAAATCAATTTAAAAGCATCTTTAGGAGAAGAATTGGCGGTTTTCTTGGTGGTAGCATTAATACTTCCTCTCAAGTGGATTGCTAATTGTCTGACATATTCAAACCCGATTTGATAAGAAAGAACAGGGTTTATACCGAATAATTCACTGGCAGAATTCTTACAAAAGTTAATTCTGGCCATGGTATGAGCATTAGTTTGAAGACAGTTTTTCACAAATGAAGAGTACGTCGATTTTAAAATGATTTCCAACACTGATTTGGGGAATTCCTTAGCCACATTATTTAAGAATGCAAAAGTGGCAATTTGAGTATCTAAACTTCTGGTGGTAGACCAAACTTGAGTAACCGAATTTAAGATTTCCTTAATTAATCTTCTGTATGAAATATAGTAAGGGAAGACTTCTTGTAAAGAGGTTAAAATCAAAGAAGCAGTTTCGGTGTTGGTAATATCTTTTAGTAAAGTGATATAACAACCAGCTTGAGATTTAAGGATACTGGAGATTTGTGATAACCATTGATTCTTTTGAGGTAAGCTTCTGACTCCATTGGGACTGACTTTATACTTGATCAATTTTTGAATAGCTTGAGGTAAATGTTTCAAAGCTAATACCATTAATTCAGAAAATGCCTTAGGATCGGTAATGGAGTATTTATATTCATCATTCTTGGTGTTGGTAATATTGACGGCAGCCTTGAAAGCAATAGCAATGGATTTGATTTGCTTAACGGTAGGTTTTTCAATATCAGCCTTCCACTTCCTCACAAGCTCTAAAGTTATCACTGTTTTGGAATCATTTGATGATGCCTTTGATTTTCCAGTTGCTTCTTCTGCTTCTTCAATGTCTTCTGCTTCGTCGGCTTCTTCTTCACTCTCATCCATTGCGTCCAAAGGATTGACCCCTTGGAAATCTAAAAGTTGATTATCATTTTCCTTCAAATACTTATAAAATTCAGGATCTTTTTCTGCCAAATCCTTCATACTTTCTTGCATTCCTTCAACATCTTCTTCATCAGATGAAGAGTCTTCATCTTCAGACTCCACCTTCTTGTTCTTGTTCTTCTTCTCCTTAGGAACTTCAAATCCTCCTTCAAAAAATTCATCTACGGGCATGTCTTCAAACACCTCCTTAGGCTTTTTGGGCTCCTCATCCTTGGACTTTCCCTTTTTTCTGGAAGCAATTTTCTTGTTGTGCTTCTGGACCTCCTTACGGTGCTCCAACGTATGCTTCAAGTGCTTCGATTGAAACTTCTTGGTGGATTTGGATGTTTTAGCCATGGTAGCGATGGATGTATAAAGTGAAAAAAATTGCGATGAGATGATGGATTTGATGTAGTGCGACTTGAGAAAAGATTAGAGATGGGAGAAGGCCGTTTTGAGACTTGGAAAATATGGAGGAGGAGACGTGAGGGGCAGAGAGATTAAAGGCAATGGGTTGCTTTGGTAGCTCTTGCTGATTCTATAGAGAAGACTTAGAATTGGCGGGCTTCACGTGCACTTACTTCCTATTTGGTAATACCTCTATAACTGTTGAACCTTTATAACTGTTGAACCTTCATAAATCAATTGCCACTAATCCACTAGTGATAAATTGGCCCATCAGTATTAAATTTTATTAAATTTGTTACTGTACTCGTATTAATCAATGTGGTGGTATTAATTAAGAATGGAATGTTCTTTTAACACCCGTTTGGTATGCCCATTTGAAACTGTCTTTATTGGTCTCTAATCTATAAAAAAAGATAAATATTGTGAACGAACTGAAATAAGTGGTGGCTGGTGTGTTTATTTGTATCTTCCTCCAAATGCATCTTTTAACCAAAACATCAACTTATCGTGAATCACAGAGTCTGAGTTATGATAATCAATGGAATGATCACTATCAGGAAAGAAATTAACATCGTAATTCTCAACATTATTGATATTCAATTTATCGAGTAGCCACAACAGGTTTTGTAGATGTACATTATCATCTGAGGTGCCATGCATAATCAAAAATCGTTTGACTTGTTTGAAATTGTCATATTCATTAATCTTGGCTGACGATTCATAGTACTCATTCTTTGATGGAAGTCCCATATATCGTTCTGTATAAATGGAATCATAAAAAATCCAATTAGTTACCGGTGCCACGGCCGCTCCGAATTTAAATGTATTTCCAGCATCAAATTCAAGCACCTTTAAAGTGGTAAATCCTCCATATGACCATCCCCAAATCGCCGTTTTGTCGGGATCGACAAATTTCTTATTCACACTCACATACCGTGAAACCAAAGTGGTGATGTCTCGGGGTTCCCAATAACCAATCCGATTTTTGGCCGCCGATTGATATTTCCATCCTCGTCCTCCAGTTCCTCGTGGGTCGATAATGAGCACTATTGCATCGAGAGTAGCACTGGCTATATCTTCGAATTCTATCTTGAATGATTTATCAACTACTTGTGAGCCAGGTCCTCCATACACATGTACTAAGATGGGATATTTCCGATTTGTAGGATCAAAGTTTGGTGGTAATATTTCGATCACCCCCATATTTACAGGCGTACCATTACTATCCTTGTCGATTGTGATTTCTCGATACACCTTGGTTGGTATATTGATATCCTTAAGATGCTCCTGGGTGTATTCAAAATGATTGATCTTGGGTTGACGTTCAAGGTATTCCATCAGTTCTTTATCTTTCAAGTATCCATGTAAATCACCCATGTTTATCAATTTTTGCCATGGTAGTAAGGGTCCTTCGTAATTTAAATTTACGTATTGACCATTCTTGCTAAACTCCACATCATAAGCACCTTCTGAATTTATATCGGTGATATGAACCAATGTACCCTCGTTTTCCGATGACAAATCTATGCCAATCAAACTGGGCTCTAGTGGTCCACGTATGGTACCTAAAGTATAGACGAAGTTTTCCAACCCATCATAAGCAACCGGTGCTGAAGGTACAACGTCCCAATCTTGTGAACTCGTCAAGAGTCTGGAATATTCCTTGGCTGTTGCACTTTCGAATATAGCAAGGTGGGTTCTGTCATCCACAACCACCTTGTCTATATATTTGGAACCTTGTTCCTCGTTAGGGATGACTGCAACCGGTGACATCTTCTCTATCCAGTGGTCATATTCACTAACGTCGGTTATACCGATGGTTTCGATATTGTTTCCCTTCTTCGGATCGAATACAAGCTTCATCAATTTGCTACTGGTACGATCAGTAAGTTTCAAAAGAAACTTTAAGTCGATCCAGGTCCCATAATAAAAAATTAAATCGTCACCAAGAGATTTTCGAGCCTCTTGAATGTGGAGTTGTGAGACTTTCTTATTTTGTAAATCATAGTTATTGAGAGTGACTATGGGGTTGGAAGTACCTGGTTTAGGGTACTTTAAGCTGGTTTTTATTGGATATTGGTTTGCTTCATTTACTTGAAATTGGTCAGATTCTTCATACTGAACACCCACTTCAACCCTATCCTTGACATAAAAGTCAAGTTCATATTCCTGAACCTTTGTATCGTTTAAAGTAACAAACACCAAATTGTTCTGATCTGGTGACCACCAAAACGCTTTGTAATCAGCTAATACCTCTTCTTCGTAAACCCAATCAGGTTTTCCATTGAAGATATGTTTAGAGCCATCACTTGTTATACGTTCTATTTTCCCTGATTCCACGGTTTGAAGAAAGAGATCATGATTGTAACCAAAGACGATATAATCGCCATTGGGAGAAAATTCTGCAAAATGCAATTTAACTAAAACTTCTGAGTCCAAACGATTGTTTGGATCGTTCAATTTTTTTAAGTTTTCTGGTGGTTGAATAGGGTGATAAGTGCCATCTTTGAGTATCCAGTATAATGCAAATGACAGGTGTCTCCATTGTCTTACACTATCGGTGATCACGATATGAGAGGTTTCTGGATGGTCAAAGGGTTTATTTGGGTTTAAGTGGATGTCTTCCACGTAAAAGAAATTATTCAAATACCCAAATTGAGATGAAGAAATTACTGGTTTGGAATAATCACTATTAATTTGGTGAACCACACGAGTCTTTTTGGGACCTCTGGTAAGATAATAACCACCTTTATTTTCTCTTTTTATATCGTTTGACTGGTATTGTTCGGGGGTTAGCCATCTTATTTCCTCTCTAAAACTGTAGTACTTACCCTTTCTAAAATCTGATAAGGTAAGATTTTTAAAATTGGCACTATATTGATTCAAAGTAATGTTTTGACCAGTAACTTCAATCACAGGCTGGTTCTTCAAGTCATGTATGATTTTCAACGGAGATTTGTGGGCATATATAATCAAACCTAGCACCCAGATACCCACACAAACAATCCCCACCAACGAGCACCAATGTTTCCCCCAACCATTGGTACTTTTATATGAGTGCAAAACACGTTGAAAAAGCGGATTGTGGCTAAAGTCATCATCATCATTACCAGATTTCACATTGAAGGTATCAATCTCCTCAAAGAGAGCCGATGAAGAGGAGTGCGAGCTGGAGAACGAGGCACGGGGTGAAGCTTGAGGTTGGCCCGCCTCGAGCTCGATTGGTAGCTGGTCCATCTCGTACTCTTCAAGTTGGGGGGGCATGGTGGCCTTTTATAATTGTTCTTGAGGGGGTGAAGTTGGAGGTCAATTGGAATGAATCGGTTGCCAAATCGGGACAGCTAAGGAAATATGAGACGCGGGTTGAAACAGTTAGTGAGAGTAATGAGAAGTTGATAGTCTAAAGAAAAGGAAGTGAGGGTAATGAGAAGTTGATAGTTAAAGAAAAGGAAATGAGTACTGTGAACAATTCCAGATGTATGGAGTACAAAATACAAGGTGTCTTTAAGCAGGAACCATACAGACTGATTAACGGTGAAGAATCACTGACAAGTGATTTTGTAACTTTTATGAATCCTTGCAGCTTCTTCCCTCATATAGGGTAAAACTAACTCCCGAAATGGACTCTTCAGATATTGCAGTACGGGTTTTTTTTAGTTACTACATGCTACTAGAAACCAGCTCCCTTCTTTCCATTACCAATATTAATTTAAACAATGCTTAGTGTAGTATGGGTTTTTCGTATTTTATTCCAACTCATGGCACACTTATAATAGGCTTAAATTATATTAAGCTATTGATAATTTGTTAGCAACAATACTACTTTTACGATTGTTTCACTAGTACCTGTTCTCTTTGTCTTCCTTGTCTTCGTCTGTCATATCGCGCCTGTATATAGGTACTCCACATTATCAGCTATACACAGGTTACGAATATCACAGGTTACCACAACTAGTCAACACGTACTTCACTCCCTTCCCTGGGCCCATGCTGCCATGACCACCCACAACCTCTCAATTGCAGTATACCTGCAGATCTTCACGTCCTCCCCCAAAAAACCCGACTTTTTTACCACACTTTTCACCACGCCAGTTCATGCCCCAAGTTTGAGATCTATCCTAGTAGCCAATGTCGAGGATATCAGCACCATTGCTCCCAAACCGGGCACCGTGGATATAATGAGGGAGATTCTTTCATGCGGTGTCGACTTGCTTGAAGAAGTGGGGAGACCGAAAAAGACGATTGAATCGAAACTGACCCCTGAGCTTGACGATGGAGGTGATGATATCACTGCTTTGAATGGGAAGGTTCTGGCTATCACTTTACCTGATGACCTTGATGGTGATGATATTACCACCCTTAGTGGAAAGAGTGGGCTGAAATCAGGGTCTCGTCAAGGCTCGATAGTGGAATCCGATTCACCAACTGTATCAAAGGATTCGGAATCTCTTCGTACAAGGGACCTTCACGAGCTTGAAGGGTCCCAAGAGGGTTCCCGGTTCGATGGAATTGATGATGAGCTTCGCCTCCAATTGATATCGAATATTGTGGTGATTCTCCAAGTTTGGTTTCAAGCATTATACGAAGTGAATAGTACTGTTAAAAGATCCAAGTCTAAATCAGTATATGATGTGACCACCAGATTATTTCAGTTACCAGGCTCAGAGGATCTCTTCAATGATCATACATTATCATTACTCTTGGATCATCTCAATTGGTTCTTGATTAATGAAATTAAAAAGATAGAAATCTCCAACGACTTAGAATTCTCCAATCTCGGGGTCATCAAGGATATCATTTATCTCTTAGTTGATATTCTCAAATGTTTGATTTTATCCAGCTCATTTCATAAAGAGTCTTCCAATGAATTCGTAACTATTAAAAGCTTGATTTTCGTACTTCTCAAATCCAACTTCATTCTGACTTTTGATAGACTTTTGAAATTATCCAATGGTTCAGCCGTCCCCAATTCAGATCCTCTAGTCTTCAAGGCTCCTAAAATTACCCTTTCTCCAGAAACCCTCAGTAAGGTTCTTACCATTATTGGTACTTTGGCCAGCTTACCGTCCAATTTGTTACCCTTGAATTCGGCCACCCTTTCCTCGGATATCACAAATATTGGAAACGAATCCCCCAACCCAGTTGATCATTATTTAACTAAAGAAAAGGTCTATCAACCAGTTAGCTTCAAACAAGAAATCTCTTCAAGATACATCCCTATCTTAGCAATGGATTTCAATTATTGTTATAACTTCAGAGAAGATATTTTATTCAATCAAATCTATAGCTCTTCATTCATGAATTGGATTACGAGTAACAAATTTGGTGATAATCTTTATGCCAATTATGACACCGTCAATGTGGTAACTGACCTTAATAAAAACGCTAAGGCTATCAGTTTAGTCGGAGATTCCAATGATCCATATCTTGTCCAACTCAAACAAATCTATGAACATCGTCTCAAAGTACTCTCTACGAAGGAGCTGGAGGATTATTTGGAGCTTCCTGAACTTTTACCGTTAACTTTGTTACTTGTTGCCTTTGTTAAGAACAAGTCCTTCTTGACATTATTTACAGAACAACAAGAAAAAATTGCTGTGAAAATAGAGGATATAGATCCTCGGTATGATACTCATATTGAACTATTTGAGATCTGGTTATGTGTATTATCTTACGTGTTTCAGTATCAGTATAAATCTGAGACCATTCAAACGATCACAAAGTTATCTTTGGTATTCTTGTTGAATATTACTTCACCCCTTACCTTAGGAATTACCCAAGAAGGACTGGAAACTCCACTTCATATCTTGGATAATGTGAAAAACTACAAAATCAACGAATTCAAATGGAAGCTTAATCATCAAAAAAGTCCGATTATCCCTAATGACAATGGTAAATTCGGGATCAAGTCCAGTTTGTTCTACATCCTCGATATCATTCAAAATCTAATTAGATTTAATTTGACAAACAAAATGAATCTAGAAATCTTCAAAATGTCATTGAATATTATTTATCAAGTATTGACAGAGTTTAACCGAGATCCAAGTATTGAATTACAAAAATATTCTTGGATTGAATTCCATACCACAATCTTTAATTTATTGAAATTTATTAAAAGACAACAATTGAAGAATTCCAAATACTTTGAATCCTTGAATCAAATCGAAATTTTGAAGTCATTAGTTGAGGAAATATTCATTATTTTGGATTACTTGTTATTACCCAGATTTAACGATTCAGTTCAATATCATGAAAGTTATGGAGTGGTTGATAAGTCTAAGGCATTTGAAGCTTCTGAAATCTTTAGATCTATTAATTATGATTTGATCTATAATATCTTATTGAACTATGAAACTGTTAATGAATTACTTGTGGAGTATGAGTTGGACAACTTGCCTCATTTACAACATTTTGCAGAATGTCTCGAATATTTTGAAGCAAGAGTACATTTAACAGAGGAATCAAAATCAGAACAGAGTTCAGAAAAGCTTGACATGTTAGATTTTGATTTCGATTCTCCTCAATTGGTGGCTGTAATTAATCAGTTTACTTTCAGAGATAGTCAAAAAGAGACTATAACTGAATCAGAATCAAATAAGGAATCGTGCAAAGGTTTCAAATATGGCGACACCTTACAATACTTGGATGATGGAAATGGGGTTTATATCAAGGATCATGAGATGGTAAAGATCTTAAATGTTGTTTTGAGAGGGAAATTTCAGTAAGTAAAAACATAGATAGTTGAACCAATGTCATGATATGTATCTTGTAATTATTAGGGTTTTTCTTATATTGATAGACTAAACTTATCGATTAGTTACACTATTTAAATATATCATGATACCTCTAAATACAATGTACACATTTTTTTAATTTTACCTCTTTTTACACCACATGAAGTTTTATATGTTGAACCCAAAATAACCTTGATCCCTCTAGGATATGGAATTGATCAACTTAAATTAAAAAGTTAACAAATTTATTCATTTGTGAATAGTTCTGAAAAAGTCCATACAAGCAGTAAATACCACCAATAAAATACCACCACCAGGACCTAATCTCAAGACTTTAGGAATGAATCCCTTATATAACGCGGCAAATCCTTCTTCCTTGGCCACGATCAATAAAGATGGGAGAGTCCATATGTATCTAGTGGAACCAGCCTGAATTCTGGACTTGACAACATCAAAGGGAGTATTCAAAACCGTACCAAAAGTACCACCAATGGTACCACAAGTTAAATCAATAAGAGTTTTTTCAGTTGAATTTTTAGGTTGAGGCATAAGGGTTCTAACTTGATGAATTAAACCAAAGTAACCAGCATTCCAAAACACATGTCTCCATAAAGTGGATTCTAAACCTTTATATAAACCCAAAATACCATCAGTTCTAATAATATGCTTAACAACTTCACCCATACCATTAAATTTGGAAGTACGATCTTGTAATTTGATCTTAACCAATTCGAATGGAACCACCACAAATGATTCAGTTGCACCGGCAGTTGCACCTGTCAATACCGCCAATGATTGAGACATGGTTTGAACTCCAAACAAATTCCGATAAATTCTACCCCATTCATCATTAGCAGCAAACTTTGTAGCTCTCTTTGGAGCTTCCATTAAGATAGGAGCACTTATCCCCTTATATAATCGGGAGAATCCTTCTTCCTTCACAATCTTCTTCAAACAATTAATGGTACCATTATAAGCATTGGTATTATCCAATTGTTGTCTAGTTTTAACCACATCTAATGGGTACATCACCAAGATTTCAGATACCCCGGCAATGGCCCCAGAGGCGAATTGGTAGATGAATGGTAAGGGCTTTGGTTCAGTCATGATCTATAACTTATGAAATTCAATGAGATTTTTGAAGAAAAAGGAGTATATATAGAAACCTGCTGTATCAAATTTGTTAGTAGTAAACTTAAGCGTTGAGGGGATTGATCCGGTGGGGGGGTTAAATCGGAATTTGCCGGACACGCGGTGCCGGTACCGGCCTGTATCTGACTTATACTTACAATGTTGGTCGATCTTTTGATTGGAAATGACTAATCGGTGATTGAGATCGATTTTTCAATTTATTTTATATCAAATGATTTTAATTTGTCAATGGTAATTGACAGTTTCTGATCCATGTTAGTGGCTTATTCTGACTCGCGATAGATATTGAGCATGTGAAATGTGGGGCCAGTGCCTATCGCCGACTACTTAATAGTTTATGGGAAGCTGTGTCACGTGCCACTTGTCGAGGTCCCTTTGGCGCGAGCCCTACCCACTTTTGTGGGGAGAATGGCCGGGTAACCGCGCCCCTCAAAACTATATAAACCCTGCGATGGCCAACTTTGTTCGGTGTGCGGCAGCCAGAACTATTACCGTGTTGCTTGTCTTTTTCAGATATCCCTACGAGTTGGCGAGCGTCAAGTTCCTGGCGGGAATAACATCCTTTTGGAGGCAGATCATCTTAATGCCCTTTCATTTGGTCGATTTCAAGGCTAAGTGAGGGCTGGTGGATCAAACATTTGTAGATTGTATTGAACAAATTGGATTTAATCTTTGGAAGTTGAGTTGTATTTATTCGACTTTTCCCAGGAAAAAGATAATTATCAAGGACACTTAAAAAGGAGTTCGTGGTAGACTTCTTTTCACTAGATTTGATCGTTATCTTATATTGATTCTATTTACTTTGCTCTAAATCCGCTCTGATCAGAACAGGACGAAATCTACAAACGGGGTTACCCTCTGTGTTAATTAACTTGAACTTGTGATCTCTTTGAATCTCGTACTGCTTGATTAGTTTCATTACTATTTTGATCCTTACAACCTCTTGAATTTAATTAATCGAACAAATTGGTATAGTGATGGTTCATCTCAGCTTATTTGTCGATTTTGCAGTTTTGTAGAATGGTAAACTCTCAGGCTCCTTCTGTTCATCTATAAATACCAGCGTAAGCTGGCGTAAGCTGGTGTTTGGTCGTTCCTTTCATGGCATTGATCTATCCTTAGTTTTCTGACACTGCAAACTTTTGATCAACGTGAAATTTGGGTCTGATTGCTTATATCCATTGCCCTCTCACTACCGCAAATGAAAAGTTAATGATAATACCCCCAATTATCGACATCTTTTGACGTTTGCTGAACACAGTATCGTCTGCCATAAGAAATATAAGACTTACAACTCCCAAAAACACTCCCAATAACAACCCCAACAAGAAATCACCATTTTCACTCGAATTCTCCAACTCTGGAGCAGTCACTTGGGTTGCTTGAGCATCAACAGGTGCATTTGCAGTCTCTGTGGTTCCATTATTTTCTCCATTAACAGTGGACTCTATCCACCTTTCTTCCATTTGTCTGATAGTTCGTTGACGAGATTCCTCTTCTTCCAAATCGTGGATATCTGAGCCCTCGTTGGCCAGCAAGCTGGGCCCATAAATCTGGAAGAACTGACGTCTGAGATCAGTTATATCATCTTGACTGAATCCCTGTTGAAGCAACCGATCAAATCCAATAACCTGGGGGGTTGTGGACACTTCCTGAGGGCGATTGTCCAACTGGGTCTCTTCTTCCAATTGTTCTCTGGTAAGTGTCTCCCCTATCACACAATGGATATATATCAGTTGCTCTGTTTCCGAATTTCCGTTAGGTTTAAGTACCTCTTTCTTGAAATCAGTCTTCTCATTTAACACCCTACCATTATAGATCAAACGAAGACGATTGTGAGTGCTTTGAGGAACTTTGCTTCTTATAACTGTTTTGATCCAGCCAGCATTGACTAGGGTGTTGATGTCATCCTTTTCGAAGTTGATACTAATGGGGATAGTGAGATCAGGTATAGTGGTGGCAAACCGGATTATGAGTAAAAGCTTCATCTCTGGTGATAGGTGAAGGTATGGTGACAAGTGCTAGTAAGTAAGCCAAGGTTGGTGGTGTATGGATGATTGGTGATACCAAAGGTGAGACTTCGTGCGAATAGTAAGAAATATAGAGGCGCCTATAACAGCAACTAGAGTGACAACTATGACAAATAATTTGATAGTTGGAAAGAATCAGAAAGGAAATGTACTAAGTATACAGTGTAGTTAGCTAGGAACCAGTCTTAGTAATAGAGTGGCATATAATTAATAATTTGGTTGTGTTCAAAGGTTCGTCTAGGTGGCTACCAAATGTTATTTATCTTTTTGCGAAACTACCCACTTATATGATCTGTAATCAACCCATACAATATCGTTCGAATAGGGATAGTGAACAAATAACTAATACTTAAACTATGAAATTCGTGGCCTTCAAAATTGGTACCAAATTTGACTGAGAAAACACTCTTAACAAGAGCCTCAAGTAAAGCTTATATTCTTAAAGGCATTGTTAACTCTTTTTTGATTAAAAAAAATGTTTTGTTTAGTCTACCGGATGGCTTTCCTTATATGTTCTTAGAATATTATGTCGTATTGAATACCCGCAGCTTAGAAATTGAATTAGGTGCCAAGATTACTGAGGAAGGTCAATTATTTCAATTCAGTTTGATACATGCCAATTCTGAAAAATGACGATATCGAATTGTACCCAACAAAATGTATGTTTAGTCACTTTGACCAGGCTAAAGCAACTTAACTACTGAAGTCCCATCTAAAGGGAACATTTAGTAATTTTTTTCTAAACTTCTAGTAATGGCCGACACAATATATGCAGAGTGATTTCAGTACATCCGTCAAAATCTGCCAACGCAGAGAATGGTTGCAGGGTCCACAATCTTAACCACTGGTCAAGCTTTCGGGCTCGGAAAGATCTGGCATCATCCGGTCCATGAAATTTTAATTGTAGACTCACGGTGATCTTTTTACCATATCAAATTGATAATACAACAGATCCAAACGATAAGATAATTTTTACTTGATAACTTTATTATATATACAGTATTTTCACTATTACTGTTGTTTTATCGCCACACAACGCCACCAACGTCCCACCTTGTTTGAGTTCTTTGATCGG
Organism: Suhomyces atakaporum; assembly: GCA_030561405.1. Classification (NCBI taxonomy): domain Eukaryota; kingdom Fungi; phylum Ascomycota; class Pichiomycetes; order Serinales; family Debaryomycetaceae; genus Suhomyces; species Suhomyces atakaporum. The sequence continues at coordinate 29,605 of JAKTXH010000043.1, forward strand.
ACTCGGGGAATATCGGGGTTTGTGTTCTTTTTTCGAGATACTTTGCCATCAACCGCACACCTCGGCTGGCCATGTGCACTCCAGCCAGCATATAAATCGCTGAAAACGATTAACTTTCATCTACACTTCAGCCATGACTTCCATTGAAAAACCTTCCCAACCACTTGACGATGTCAACAACTCCGACTTGGTCACTCAGGAAAGTGGTCTTCGTTATACTGCTTATGCCAATCGTTTAAGAACCATTTTAAGAGCTTCTCACAGATATGTTGCCTATACTTCTGATATTGGAGAATCATTTCGTCCAGTAGCTCATCCTGTTCTTGTTAAGGCTGGTTATGGTATTTCATGGGCTTATATTTTAGGAGATGTGTCATACTTTTCATGGATTGTTAAATTGAAATCTGAGGGTCGTTGGACCCCAGGTTTAAGACCTTGGGATAAGGAAATCCCAGCTGCCAACCCTATTGCTGCTCAAGAGTTTCTCACTTCTAACCCCAAAGCCGTGGATAATGATTGGCGTATTTTTGCATTCAAAAGAGGTATTTTCCAGAGTATTGCATCCATGGGTTTACCTGCATTGACCATTCACAGTTCTGTTCGTTATTCTTCCGTGTTTTTCAAAAACGCCCCAAAGACTTTGAAGACTTATGGTCCAGTGGGTGTCGGTTTGGCCATTGTTCCATTATTGCCATATGTGTTTGATGAGCCAGTCGAAGCCGCAGTGGATTGGGTTTTCGATAAAGGTGAAGAGCTTTTGAGAAAATGATTTCGTCGAAAATCTTTTCGATTCATTGATAATAGTTTGATATTATTATCAAGTCAGTTACTGATGTTCAAGTTCGCTTTTGTTAGTAATGAATACTTTTTAGACTATATGGTCATATGACCAAATCATAGAGTATCAAACGTAGTTCATAGATTAACCTGGTACTATATACATCCAGTTAACTGGTCCAGGCTCTTGTAGTACTCCATACTCGAACATAAAAAAATCAATTATACGTCACTTCATTTCACCAGTCATAAATCCGTTATTAATTTTATATGCATCATATCCATCTTTAGTGGACACAATCACAGCTTGAATGTGGGCTTTCCAACCATTAAGAATTCCTTTGGGTCACTCGAATTAAGAACCTCCGTTTGTGAAATCATATAAATTGTATGGATTATCTCTTCCCACCTATAATTCATCCATATTTTCTCCTTAATTCTGTGGCTTTGAGTAGTTCAACGTCCCACACTTACATGTCCTAGCTTCGACATCCCCATCAAATGCAACGATTGCATCCTTCACCTGCGTTCCCAAATCAGTACAATAAAATTCCTTCTCGTGTACAATTTCTTTACAGCTGCGACAGTACCACCTAAGCTTATCATTAACACCCTTGGGACGATCTTGTTCCACCACTAACCCAATCGTGTTGGCAAATCTCACTGGATTATGAGGAACATTTCCTGGGAGCAAAAATGAGTCTCCCTCTTCAATAATCACATCCTTGAATTCACCATCATCCACCACTTTCAAGCACATTGACCCTTTGAACATATGAAAGTACTCGGGAGTTTGATTTACATGATAGTCTGTTCTCTCGTTTGGACCTCCCACAATCATTACGGTGAAGCCACCACGGTGAAGACAATAATTATTTACCGGTGGCTGCAATAGATGATTATTTTCTTCGATCCACCTATGGATGTTAATAGGCTGGGGAAGCATGTTGGGATGATGTAGTTAACTAATTCAAAATCGACTGATAAAAAGTGACGAGTCGTGTCGCTACCGTACATTATCAAAATGTCTAAAAAAGAAAGCTTCCCCACCAGGAGTCGAACCTGGAATCTTCTGGTTCCAACCGAGAAGTGGTTACTAAATCGTAGCCAGACGCCTTGACCATTGGGCCATGAGGAACGAAGCTTGTATATGTTGCTATACTTTAAAGCATATACTATGCATGAATAATGATTACCAAAGCTCCAAAACTGCAAATTCACCAATGAAGCTTCGAATGTCAACAGTATCATTACATAGTCAATGCCTAATTCGAGTATAATCACGGACTGCAAAAAATAAAAATTTAGTTAGAAATATGAGGAGACGAAATAGCGAGAGGTTAGAATTGATCAGACTCTTTAAATTTGTGGATACGACCATTCTAAGCAAAAAATTATGGATGCATATTAATACTCGGAAGTCAAAAGCTTCTGAAATTTGAGAAACGAAGTCGTTGGCTTTTATTTACGCCCTAAAAGAATTAAGTACATTAATTTCTCATAAATCTCAAAGGTTCTCGTCTTCAAGCAACTTTTCGGCATCTTTCATCCCCTTTTCAAAATCTGCATAATGATACAAGTAAGTTGCAATCAAGACCAATACAAAGTTTGGTAAAAAGGGATACCTATCATTGTTAGTTCGATCTTGAATTGCGGCATTTACAAGAGTCCCCGTCCAGCCGGTAGCAACGCCTAGCATTACCTCCAAACCAAAATATTGAGCTTCCTCTCCCTCTGGAAGCAATAAACTGTAAACAGTTCTATTCAAACTTCTCAAAGCAGACCCAGTAGCAGAGTAAAAAAGCTCAAAAATCCAAAATTCCCATCTGTGCTTGAAACCAACTTGAGTTCGAGAGCTAATGCCTAAGCAACCCCAAAAATTGGAAAAGGCTGCGAAAAATAAAAACCCATAGCCCCAAGTTTTAATCCCTAAATTTGTTCTTGGGTATAGCCACATCCAGCATAAACATCCTAATGAGGCCACTATATATGACATGAATGTGTAGACAGTGTATTCTGAATCGGAGGTTCCAAGTCCGAGGGTCGTTCTAAACAAGAGAACAAATAAGCTCATGAAACTATTATAACTGGCGTTCCAAACGACCCAGGAAACACAATAAATAAAAGCATTCGGGTACATGTGTATGTTTCTGAATAAGTTGATAAACCTTTTCAAAGTCAAGACCAATATATTTTTGTCATTTGGTTTCATTTTGCCTTTCACATTAGGAATAAAAAAGATCGAAATTATTGAGAAAATGACAGTAGCTACCCCTGAGACTGTTATGGCCAATAAGAAGTTATGATACCCGTCCTCCATTGATCTACCAACGCCATATGAAATAATGATTCCAATCAACAAAGCCACTAAACCTCCACAGTTTCCTAACACTATACCCATAACACTAACTTTGGACCCCTTTTGCAATACTACTTCTCTTACGATATTTTCACTTAAACTTGTTTTGGGAGCAGAAGCCCTCATAAACAATGGAATATAGGACCCTTCTAGGATTTGATACACACTATTATCAATAGTAAGTAGTGCATAAATTGCTGACAACGTCCTCATTGTAGGATAGTTTGTTCCTGTTAATGCTGCAAATGGTAAGGCGAGTAAACCGTATAGAAGAATGGAACCAATTAAGAACCACTTTCTATAATTGGAATAATCCACAGCACCCATTACTAAAAGAGCAACTATAGCTTCCGCTGCCGTGGCTATTGCTTTCAAATATAAAACATAGGAAGTAAAATGAACGGTTCCAGTACCAAATTGAACATAACAATCATTACCCTTAAACCCACACTTTTCACCCTGTCTAGTTCTGCCAACAGCTCTTCCTATAGACTGGATTGCCGCTGGAACATATGTTCTTGACATGGAAGCCACTGGACCAGTGGCAAAGCAAAGTAATAGCCATGCACGATATACACTTTTTTTTGTCCAGACCGACGTGGGTGAATCCTGTAAAATAGGGCTGGTGTCTGTTGTTTCATCATGAGCGGGTTTGGTAGCTACCGAATAAGTCACTTTTTGCATCTCTAACAATATTCGGGAAACAAATTAGTCTTGGGGGTTATGCAGAAAAGGGGGAATCTCGTCGTTTAATTAAGATATCAATTTTTTTATATGTGTAGATTTCTTCAAAGTTTCTAAATACTTTTGGATTCTATTTTAAGGAGGTCTAGCAGAAACAAATTGTATTTTTATGAAGTAGAAGATTTCTTTTTATCATACTCTTCTCTCCATTTTGGGCCATAGACCATAAGCATAATCACAAGTATTACGACCACTAAATGTATAAATCCTAGACCGGTGAAGCACCATCCAAATCCCATTTTTTGAATCAATTTGGCGATAATGGCAGAGGCAATGGCGGCTGCAACATTTCGCATCAAATTTCCTACTGCAACCATGGTCGCTGCCTGGCCAGTAATGCATTCAGTCAAATAGGTAGTAGTAATGACTAACACCCAAGTCATACCGAATCCTGCTAGAAATGTGAAAATATATACTGACACGAGGTGAACATGATTGTTCACACACCATCCATATCCGAAAGTTCCTGCCATAGATAAAACTAATCCAAAAAGTTGAATCGAGAACCGCTGTTCAGGAACAGTATCTTTATTATCCAACTTTTCTGAACGATCCATCAAATAATCAGAGAGTCTTCCTGAAATCATTGATCCAAATACTAATGATGCTCCTGGGCACACATATGACAAGCTGGTTTGTAGAGCTGTCAAGTGGTATTGGTCCTGAAGAATGTGTGAAAACGAGACACTGATGGAATAGAAACAAGCAAATAAAAGGCCCCCATTTATCGAACAGAGAAGTACTGGTTTATAACATAAAATCTCCCAGAGATTCTTAATCCCAATTTTTGGGGGTTTGGGGTATCTTGGAGAGTAGGGAATTATTCTTTGTTGCAACAATTTGGGAGGAATAAACCAAGTCTTTTGAGTGGCCCAATACTCTCCATTACCAACGAGGTAACGTAAAGTTTCTGGAAGAAGGAACATAATTAAAATGTAGACCACGACCCCAAGAATGGCCAAGAATCCAAATATCCATCTCCATTGGCCATTGCTGGCAATTGAACTTAATAGTGGTCCTAAAATAGGTCCAAGTTGAGGTCCCAACATAAAGTACGAAATAGCTTTTCCTCGTTCTTTAGGAGCAGTCAAATCGGCCACAGTTCCAGCTCCCACCGAAACCACACATGATGCTCCAAAGGCTTGAAGGATTCTCAAGAAGAAAAGAGCACCAGTGTTAACTGGGAGTGAAGCTAAAAGTACATTTGATAGAATGAACATAGTCAACGATATCAAGTACAACATTCTTCTTCCACCATAATCCGCCAATGATGCCCAGAACAAGGGCGCAACGGCAAACACCGCCATAAATACAGATACTGTCAAGTTGATGGTGGTGGAAGAAACATTAAAGACCTTTTCTAGTTGTGGCAAAATAGGAATGTAGATGTTTCCAGAAACCGGTCCCAAAAACCCTGCCAAAGTTACAATTGCAATGATCAAATTTTTGCGACTTTTTGGAAATGCTGAATATGGAGGTTCTTGCAACTGAGCCTCCTTATCGCTGGAATGTGGAGAGGTATTTCCTTCTGATTGGGGAGATTGAGACATTTTCAATTAGTTGGATAGAATCATTCTTAGGGTTGATTTTATAGTTCATTCTTATAACATTACACTTTGAAATTAGCATAAAAATTGCTGCAAATATTTCCCAAACTGGTGCAGGACATAAGAGCTATTTAAGCAGAAAAATGTTTAAAGTAAGCTTTTTGGAAACTGGAGCACCTATTACAAAACATTTTATTCCGTGCTATTCTTTACTAACTCAAACTCTCTAGACTTACTTGAAACATCATGGGACAAATAGGCCCAGCAGGCGTGATTTTTTGTTTCCAATCAGGACTGAGTTTCAACTTAAAGTTGATAAGAACCTGAAATATAAGTTGTTTCACCTCAATTAAGGCAAACTTCTCACCCAAACATGCTCTTTTTCTTCCATGAAAAGCTGGAAGGGTATGGCTTCTTTTGGACTCGGAGTACTTTTGAGATATCTGGTCAATTGTATTACCCCATCTGGTAGGAATAAACTGGTTTGAATCAGGACCCCAGATTCCTGAGTCTCTTCCTGTACCATAATTGTTATATCCAATATAAACACCCATGGGGATTCTTATACAATTTCCAAGAAGAACAGATTTAGTAGTCTTGCGATTGATAATTTGTCCTAAAGGAGGATACAATCTCAACGTTTCGTAAATGGTAGAGATCAACAAGGGACTTTTATCAGGGTCATCAATCTCCAACAATTCTTCTCTAATTTTTTGCTGGATATCCTCATGTTTAGCAAGGACGTAGAATAAGGATAGCATCAAAAGAAGAGGGTTCTCATGGCCAGCTACCATCATAATAATAGCATTATCAGTAAATTGTTTCTCGGTGATTCGACCATTGTCACGAGCTTCTAAAAGGCTATTGGTGGCATTTTTTGATTTTGTATCTCTCTCATTTTGTAAAAGCGTGCAAAAATAGTCTCTGAATTTATAAACTTCATTCATAGCTCTTTTGCGACTGGGAATGGGAAAGTTGTCAAAAAAAGGAAAATTCAAATAGAAAGGATTGAAAATTTGCAGCTTCAAATAAACAATCGACTTATGAAGTTTCGACTGTTGATCATCCAAAGTACCAAAATTTACTCCCAAGACCGATTGTCCAATATTTTGCAATGAGTAGTTTTGCAATAAACTTGTTACTGGTATAGTTTTATGATTTTGGGACCTGAATCTTAACTCCTGGACTAATTTGCTAGTATTTTCTTTCAAAAATGTCAAATCAGGATGTTGGATGCTAGCAGTAAGAATATTTCGATATACTTTCCAGTTTTCTCCATGAGCACTAATTATATTATCACCAGTATAATGAGCCAATACCGAATTGGGAACCTTGTGTTGATTTCCACTCTTGGCATATATATCATCATATTTGAATATCTCTCCTAAATATTCGGGTTTGGTGACCAATATATTCCACCTGGATCCAAAATATATTTTGACCGCACCATATTTTTCCAATTTCTCTCGAAGATAAATATCATATATTTGGCCCTGATCGAGATCAGTAAGGAATCCTAGGAATGACACATAAAATGGGATTGTAGGAATATTTCGAGGGAAATTTATTGGTGGCATTATAATACAGATTATATGATAAAAAAGAACACATAATACCGTGAAGACCAATACTCGAATACTAGTGAAATCCTCCATTTTTGGATGCAAAAAATAATAAGAATTGGACCAAGTTTTAAAACATATATACGAACGAATTTCAAGTTATTAATCACTATATACTTTATACGGAGCTCTTTTATGCCCACACGACTTTCCCTTAGCTATTCAAGTATCTATCCCTTTATTCTTTCCGCAATAGAATTTTCTACTGCTAGAGTTACCAAATAGGAAAGTTCAGAAAATGACCTTTACTTCCATTTCAAACAATCATGATTCTTATAAGTAATGATATTGCCCACTCACAGGGAGGCCAAACTACTCGGCAATGACGGTTACAAAGCATGGCCTCTATGAATCTTCCTCTTCTGCAGAAAGCTCACAAGAAGAAGTTTCTTCTTTCAACAGTCCAACTATATATGAAAAAATCAGAATGATATATAGTAGGGATGAGAAGAAGCTATTAAGCTCGAGAACCTTTTTATATTCCCCACCACAAAATTTCATTGATCAAGCCACTAAGGGCCCCAGACTTTCTGAGAAGAATGAAGTTTCATTAGTGAAAACTACTGATTATTATATCTGGGAATTTTTCCGAGATGAGCAATGGGTTGGTGTTGTTACTGATAATACTGATATCAGTGACTTTGAAAAGTGGTTTATTAAATTAATCGTCACCACTTCTAGGGTCATCTTTCCCTTGAGAAGTAAGACAAATTATGAAGCCGTCTCATACGAGGTAATGAAACTCTTTGTTGATAAGTTGAAAAATACTACCTCTTATGATAAATGGGAATTGGGAGGTAGTGAATACTTTCAGTCGGTAATTGACTTTTTCATTTCTCGTAATGCCTGTATTCAAGCTGTTCTACCTGCATTTCCATGTAAATCATCCAACTTGAATAAAGTTGCTGGACCTTTACCAGATAAGGGAGAGCAAATGGCATTAGAAACATTAATTTCATTCTCGGAATCTGTCAGGAAGGTATATCCACCCGGAATCAAAATTTGGATTGTTAGCGATGGACATGTTTTCAGTGATTGCAGTAAGTATTTCTTAAAAAATTTGCAGCCATTTTACTAACTAATAGTCGCGGTTGATGATGATCAAGTTAACATCTATTCCAAGGAGCTTCAAAATATTTATCACAGATTAAAGCCTCGGGATATAGATCCAGTTCAGTTCAATTCCTTGGTAGACATTTTTTCGTTGAAAAAGTCGGACTTTGACACTTCATTGGTTGCGAAAGTTAATGTTGACAATCACTTAGGAACTAGAATCGATGAGGAAGCTGAAACTTGTCGAAAGATACTAATCACTAGCTGTGATACAGATTATGGAAAATTGGAAAAGGATATTAATACCCCGGGTCATCCAAGGTTATCTTTATTTAGAGGATTTTCGAGATTCATGTCAGAGGATTTACAATTTCACCCTGTGGCCACTAACTCATCCAGAAAGAAATTCAAGAAAACCATTTCTAAAATTGCATTTGAAATGATTAAGGTATGTTGATTTCTCAATTTTGTATACTTAGCCTCTACTAACTTTTAGAGAAATGATGCTTATTCTAATTTGGTGGAACTTATGTTCCCCTTCTTTTTAAGACTTTCTATTCACTCTCATGATAATGCAGGCCCCAAGTTTGGGATTAGGCTTCTTGCTTCTGAGCACTGTCAAGTCATCAATTCCCTAGAAGACCATGACTCTCCAAGCCTTTCTGATTTGTTACATATTCCCACCCCATGGCACAATTCTATTGTTGAGATTGACGAGAAAAAGGTATTATATGCTATCAAATCTGGTCACATCAAAACCGGGCTTAAAAGTGGTAAGGGTAAGGGAGGATGGAATGCAGAAAAGCTTTGTTTCGAGTTCAAGAACCTTAAAACAACCTGATCAACTCTTATTGAATCCAAGACTGTCATATTTCTGATATTACAAACATGTTTTCTTTAACAAATTCAGCCAGTTCTATCATTTCGCACCCAAAATCAGGCAATTGGTATATACTTAATGTTTAATTTAATTGTGTTGTAAGTCATTAAGCTTGAATTGATCCCTGTAGTAAACCCCACTAATTTTTATTTTCGATAAAGGTTTAGTGTTACCCATGAACTGGTCACCTTGTTCACCTTGAAATATTATTTAGTTAAAGTGATATACACATTCACTTGCAAATACTGATTTGAAGAATCATTGCTAGCTGTGATCTCCCTTAATAAGGTAACTTCAACTAGACTTGCAAACCCCCATAGTGATTTATATCGCATTTCCTACATGTATCTTTTACCTTTATCACTTGTTGCCACTAAACTTACGCATATTATTGTCGTGTACAACGCGTAGACGAGTTTACTCAACACTATGTCTCCATCACCATTACAAATCAAGATCAATGCCTTGAAAAGACTTATCAAGGAAGAATCCTTGTATAAGCAAGAAGTCGAAGAGCAAGAACAATATGTCAGTCAAATGAAAGCGAACAAGGCCGATGAGTATGAGTTGAAGAAGCAAGTTCAAGTTTTAGAGGAAGCAAAGAGAATGGTACCAGAAGTATCAAAGAAGATTAGTGAACACAAAGAATCTTTGAGAGTTTTCTTGGAGAGTTACTCAGGGGATGAGGATGTGACAGCTGCTCGGGAATTGGTTGCTAACTGAACGTCAGTTGGAGCAGCTGATGATTTGAAGAGAATTGAGATGTGTGACGAATAATAGCATGGTATAATTAATAGATCATGAATCGTTTTACAAATCACAATATTTAGCTTCAATAATTGAATAGAAACTTATTCAACTAGATAATCGATGAAGAATATTTACTATTTAATTTAATGATTACAGTGTAATCTTACTGAACATTTTTAATATATTTTATTTCACTTAACTATTTCATTCAAGTTCGTTCTACACATGCAAAGCGATTGGACGTAGATCATTACTATATGGCTTAATGTTCCAAAATGGTCAACTTACCTGTCACAACGACATTTTCAAGGATGGACCCGTTTGGAATATCGATTCTTTCGCCATCGTTACATACAATGATGACAGTGCCCTTTAAGGTAACCCCTCTACCTAAGTTGACGTTACCGGTGATGGTTAAGTGATCCAATTCCAAGATCTTTGGCATGTGAGGAATTCTGGATTGGAAACCACTGACTTTCTTGAAATGAGAACCCAATTTGATCAATGGATTAGAGAAACCATCTCTGGTAGGATCCAATTTCAAAGCACCGTGTTCCAAGTAAAACAAATCAGACTTGACTAACAATAAATCGGAACAAGTCTTGACTGGTAAGAATCTAGATCTTGGAACCACAACACCGTGGGCACCTTTAAAGTGTCTGATGGCAGCACCAACAGCAGTTTCTAATTGCAAGACGTTGATGTCAGAGTGACCAATAGTAATGGTCTTTTGATTAGGAATGATTTCAGCTTGAATAGCATTTTGTTCCACCAATTGTTTGATAGCTCTCAAGTTAATCCACAAATTATTAGTGTTGAAGTACTTGAATTTCTTAATGCTCTTGAATTCTTCCACATGTTCCTTTGGAACTTGGGCAATTTCCAATAATCTGACTTGACCATCGTAGTTGATTAAAGTACCACCCTTAACATCGGCTCTGGTCTTGTCGGTTAATTCCATAAGGTATTCGGCACCGGTTTCGATCATATGGTCCAAGATCTTGGTATCCACGGTAGCACCTAAGTTATCACCATTGGACACAAATAAGATTTCTCTACCTTGAGCCAAAAGAGCATCCAATTCACCCGATTGAACCAAAGCTTCGAACAAATCACCATGACCAGGAGGATACCATGCTTCCAAGGAGTCATCAAAGGTTTCAGGCACAGGTAATAAGGAATCCTTGAAGATTCTGGGGAATCTGGATTGGTTGAAAGTTTTAACTCTGATTCTGTGGCCTTGATACTTCTTGATGATTTTAGCGGTATCAGCATCGGTGTTGAAAGAGTTCATCAACAACAATGGCACGTCAGCGTCGTACTTTCTGTTCAAATGTTCGATTTGTCTCACAGACAAGTCCAAAAATGTGTTACCATCTCTAACTTCAATAACAGATTTAGGACCAACACAACCCATTGAAGTACCCAAACCACCATTCAATTTCAACACAGCAAGCTTAGACAAGTTGGTGCTGTTGTTGTCGGCTAAGGTATCGTAAGCCACCACTTCACTAGGAGTAGGAGATTTAATTTTATCCCAATCTAAAGTGGTTCCTGATGCCTTATCAGTGAGGTATCTTCTGAAAAGAGCAAAAAACGAGTCCATTTCGTTCTCGAAACGGGTTTGAGCTTCGGTATCATTGACGGTATCAGCCAACGAGTTCAATGCATTTCTCATTTGAGAAGCAGCAACCGTGGTTGCGGTGTTGTCGAATGCCTAGAGGAGTTAGTTGGGTTTTTTGATATTTTTGATTTTTTGATTTGGCCAATGGAGTTGGTTCATCTGTCCATACTTACATATGTCGATTGGGTCTTGTTGTGCTTTTTGGGAGCGGATAAAGTAGCCATGGTGTGTAGTGAAAGATGGGATATGTGGTGATTATAAGGCGTGGGGTCGTGCGGGCGCGGACACAAGTTCAAAACCAAGTTAATAACCGTCAGGTGACAAATGGGTTTGTGTGGGGGGTTAATTGAAGAAGAGAAAATTCAATATCGGTAGTCCAAGCTTAAGAAGGATTTAACTATATACTGTAGGGGTTTTTTGGTGTTTTATTTACTGGTTGTTCTCAACCCCAACTACAAAGTTTACTCATCATTCCAGATTTTGTATTTCACGCGGGGTCGGACTTGGGCGATTGCAATGGGGAAATAGCAAGGGAGAGCCAACATTTTTAGGTGAATATATGGTGTATAAGAATTGATAGAGCTAGGCGGTTTCTGATACTTCTGATTGGAGTGTCCAGGGATGATTCTGGCGATGATTTCATTGTATAACGCGGGGCAATCACCACCCAGATCGATCTACTAATCTGTCACACCCTGGCCGGAAAAGCTAGACACAATAGAACTGTTCCGGTTGGGTGAGACGAGGCGGGCGTATTTTGTTCGCGGTCCCCGTGGTTTCATTTATGTTGCATTTTCGCTACCCGCGTAGAATCGTCAGGGTTTATTAGGATGCTTATGTTTAATTGCGGGTGAATTGTTGTTTAAACGATGGCCACGTAATCGTTGTGAGTGACACTTTCTATATGAATTGAACTTGTTCCAAAAAAATCTTACTCTCAGCCACCTTGGAGGTATTTTTGTTTCGAAAATCGGATTGAATCTTAAAAAATATTTTCGGGGAAGTTAATTATGGAAACCGTGAGAATCTATTTAAGTAACACTCTTGATCTCCACTGATCAAGTCATGTTAGTTGAAATTCTACTTCATATAACTTGACTGTAGATCTGTTTCAATCCTTTCTACGTATCTCTCGTCAACCTTCCGTCAGTTCGGCTAGCTAGACGCGTAATTAGACGAATCAGTTAACTCTCAACTCCGAAATTTAATAATAACAATTATTTAAAATAATTGCAAATAATTTAAGTTATCACGAACTTTTTAGTTTTTCAAAAATGGTAACATTAAGCATAATCCAGCTTTGATCACACCATATTAAGAAGAATTTAGTATCTCAACTATGCTTCTAATCCGATATCAAGCATCCCTTGAATTGATGTCACTCCGGTCGAACAATAAGGACTGTATTTTGATCTTTAGGCTAGCATACAACCCATGTAGAAAGTCTATTTGCTTTCAGGTGAAGTTCAACAAAATTCAACCAGCTATAAAGATACCCAACTCCATTTTTTTTTTTGCAAATTCTATGTACTTTCAGCAGTGCTTGAACAACCCTGCACTCACATTATTTTAGTTTTTAACTAATATATGCTGATTTACCACCTGATCCATGTTGCCTCACCGTTCATTGACATTGGGTAGCTTTTTCAAGCGTTTGGATCTTCTATTGGGTTATGATATGATCCTATCATGCTAGCTAACTGAGAAAAATCTCAAATTCAAATTTTGAGGTTTTCTCTGTCAAAAGTGAGAAAAATTGAGTAAAGATCACAGACAAATATAAAGAAAATGTATTAGGATGTATTTATATTGAAATCAAGGCTGAATTCTCAAATCTTATAGTTAGACCAAACTACTAAACGGGTATTTTTAATGTCAAACTACACAAAAGTCCCAGTGGCCGAGTGGTTAAGGCGACGCCCTGCTATTAGCAGTTCAGGCGTTGGGTTTTACCTGCGCAGGTTCGAATCCTGTCTGTGACGTTATTTTTTGCACCTATAATCAACAATCAATTTTCGATCATAAAAGTTAACTCTACATATATGTTAATATTGCTTTGTCAAAATTCTATATCCGTCTACTGTCCTGTTTTTATTCACAAATCCTTCTCTGCTTGCATCCACAAGTCTATAAGGTAGTTGTACCTGTTCTGAGACTTTTTAGTTACGTCCACCACCAATCCTCTGGACCCTGATCTTGGGCTTCCAACAATATCATACGCACACCAGTATGGATGATTAATTTCCAGGCCAAATTCTTCTTGTAAAATCCATGCTTGATCAGGCTCTATAAAACCAGCTTCGTATATTGGCTCTTTGATCGTGGGTGGGAGTAACAATTGATTTATCTGTAGGGGCCGTTTAATAATGTTCTCCACAAGCTCATGTCCTTCTTCACCTTCATCAAATTTTTGTTTCAAGTCGGCCACGAACTTAGAGTCGTTCACCTTGCAGTTGTCCAACTGATGCGATGTGACGTAGATCAACGAATTTTCTTGATAGCGAACTTGACCCCAAGAAGAGCTACAAAGTTCATGTGAACTAGTTGCAATCTTAGGAGCAATGTTTCTAGAAGGAGTTAAACTACCCACGGATACCGCATATCCCAAGTTTATATTAATATGATCAGAGGTACCTGCAATTTCTTGTCCTATCCAGATAAACTCAGTATTAACATCATCGGATTCTAATCCTATTGTATCTTGCAAATAGAATCTGGACTTGAATAATTTGTGAAATTGAAAGTTGCAGCCTATTAGCAATCCACTCAATACTTTTGATTTGTTGACTACCATCATTGTAGGGTCAAGAATTCTAAGGAAACTGTCATCGTAAACTCGAGAGGTTGCAGGATTGTAACGTCGTTGATTCAATCCAAAAATGGTGGAATCATCTGAGGAAGGTGCTAAGTTATTCTTAACAAAACTTGCAATTTCATGGAACCCTGCTTGAAACTTGGGTGGTTTATCTGAGTAAATTGTCCTTCCTTTGTAAAGTGTTAGGCCATACTCCAAATAGTTTGAATCGTGAAACAACTCAGCATCCATATTCTCTATCAATGGAATTGCCCGAGATGTAAGAAGTATAAACTCTTCGAATGAGTTGAGGATCGTACTAACAGAATATTTAAATTCTTGAGTAATCAAATCAGGGTACTGTTTTAAATTTATTGACTTTTCCACTTGTACAAACCATATATCTTGTTGGGGAAATAAGTTAGTATCACTTGTATAAGACTCGTTATACAGATTTGGAATGGTAACGTTACCTCTGGCAGCATTAATAATTCTTTTTTTCTCGTAGCCATTCAATTCGGTACCATTGTATATCAATTCGATTGGTAAAGTATTCTTCAAGCCTCTCAATACTCTGATAAGTTTGACAATATTAATTATATTGCTTGATCTCCTTTGATTTGACTTGAAGTAAATCGGAATCACGATTCCCTTACCGTTACTCTTTTGTTTTAAATTTTGTATGAAACTATCTGACTGTTTAGATGATTTGTCAGAATTGTAGATAGGAAATTCATCTTGAGGTAAAACTTCATTATTCCAATTTTCAAATCTAGGCATTGTGGATGATAGCCAGGGGTATAATTGGCTTTCGAGATCACAAGCACTTTTGGGTGGTTGAAAAGTTTCTGTCAAAAAGCATTTACCCCAGATTGCCATATGATGAAAGTCTTGAGCAACTCTTTTTTCGTAGTCTGCTGTCCACCTAGTCAACTGGGCAAAATCGGTGTGTAATTGAGCACGTTCTTGATCACCAAACTTAATGCCCTTTCTGGTCAATAATTTCTTATATTCAAGTGATTTTTCTCGAATATACTTTCTTTCATTATACACCAAACTATCGTAAGGGAAGTTGTATATCTCGTCCAACGACAATATGCTATCATGTTTGTTAACCCTATGGAGTTTATTGAAATAAGATTTACATTTCCACTCCAAATTTTCTCCCTCCTGTAAATTCTTCAATTGGGGATACACCGGATTTCCTATAGTGAGCCGACGGGCTTGAATGTCTACTTTGACAGCTGGGATGGTTTGAGGAAGGGAAACTTGGTACCACAACAATCCTAATATGAATATCAACAATAGTGCTTTACGAGGAATGTTCCTACCTAATTTTTTGATAAGCGAGATCATATTCAGTGAATTACCGTAAATGGACCGGTAGCCACAATTGTCCCTAATTCTCCAACTTTGTCAGGAATCAAATATATCAATGGTCTGGTGGTTCAATTGGTTTAACAAGGACAAGTTTGAATCAGAATGGTGAAGAAGAAAAGTGTCAGATCAATTGTGGAGTGCGTATGAATGTTGTAAACAATCCCAAATCATGATTGGTCCTCATATACCTAAAGAACTTCGAGAACAAAGAAAGAGAGCAAAGGAGGCGCTTAAGAAGCAGCAAGAGGAAGTCAATAACGAAGAAAGTGAGAGTGATGACGAAATAGGACCAGTGATCAAGTCGGCAAGTCATAAAAACGATAAGGAGCCATTGGAGAAACCACACGAAGAGTCCAAAGGGTCTTCGAGAAAGAATGTTAAACTGAAGCCAACTCTCCTTGAGCTACACCAGAAGAAGCACCAAAGCTCTAAGAACAGAATACACAAATTTGATCATAAACAGAGTCTTAACGAAGAGGTGAAGAAGGAGATCTTGAAGAATGTTACTGGAGGGATGACCAAGTTTACCAAGGGTTCAAGTGATTGAACGAAACAGCATTTTACAATTGTGCCCAGAGTTTGTACTATTACTATCATGATCAATCTTGAATTATGTATACCTCATTATTTGAGGTCAATATCTAACACCTCTAAAGCTTAATGCTGAAGATGCTAATGATCCGAGTGAGTTTTAAGTACTCAGAAAGAGGACCGACTTAAGAGGTCTATTGAACGAAGGATATAATAACTTCGAAACCAGCTTCCAAGTATTATTGAACCTTCTTTAACGGATGGTGAAGTTTTTCTAGTACTTCGGTCTATATTAGAGAAACTAAAGCATTGTTGTCAATTAACGATGAACAAACTTTGATATGTCAAATTTAGATGACAATATACGTTCCGTGACTCCTGAGCCATAAACCAATCATCAAATCACATCAATAGATAAAACCTCTAAGTACTTTTCTTCTCTTATAGAATCAGAAAGTTGGCCCGAATTATTCATAGTAATGGTGCACCTCATGAGGTTCCTGACTGTAGACTACCAGTGATTATACTGTTTCATTACAAACTAGTGTTTCCGAAGGCCTTATCAAGCTCATTGACATCCCGTGCTTCAGTTCTTTCAACTCTTTTACTGGGCTTCATTACACCCTCAAAAGAGTATCCCGGTGCCACTCGTGCTTGTTGCAGGTGTACCCACTCTTCGTACCTTTGGATATCCGAATCGTCTTGTACCACTTTTTCCTTCAAGGAATGGATCTCTCCTAACCATTTTTGTAAGTCTTCTTCTGATAAATTGATTTTTGGAGGAACGGAAGATGATGATAGTGATGGTATGAGCTTGGAATAGTTGGTTTGTAATGTCACTGGTTTTGGAGGTTGGAACGACGGATTCTTCACAAGAGGAACTTGCTGAAGAATTGGATCGGCTAATGTTAGTGACGGGCGATGGGAAAGGAGTGGTGTATACTTACGTCTATCGGTATCATCCATAGTGAACTATATGTGTGGTATATATGAGTTAGCAGTATAAAGTGCGATTCAATACTTGGATGCGAGAATTCAAAGATACTGACTGGTGGGTAAACTAGTTTATTATTTTCAATAAATTCGTTTTTTTAGAGGCTTTAGTGACTTGCCTACATCCTCAATCGACTCTTTAAGGGCTAGGGCTAGTTGATTTAAATATACACACTTTCGCTCTTATCACTGGATGGTGTACTCTCATATCTGCTTATCATTTATCAAACCCACCCTTTCATATCATTATATCTGATAATAACTTTAGCATCTTCTTATACTTTCCATTGTTTCAGCTCTAGTAGTTCGAGCCTCAGTCTCTATCCCAATTTCTTCTACACGTATGACAGAGTCTATTTATTAATATAGTACACAAGAATGGTTGAACCACCCCAAGTTAAACTCAGATTCATACAATCCACTTCACAAAGAATGCAATAAGAATTTTAGTAACGTTAATCGATCGTGAACTGAATTTTGCAGATAAATTTCATGAGATTTAACATTTTTGAAGTTAGTGTTTACTAACCTAATTGTCTTTATAGTGACGAATCAAAATATAGGCATTTTCTTGCTTCAAGTTGGACAAAGAACGGTAACCTCCCTCTAAACGCATCAATAACCCTCCAAATGAAATGTAAACAGACATCTTGTCGTCACCTTCGTTTTCTTCAAACTTATACACAGTTCCGTACATGACATAGTCGAAATCGTCGGCCAAAGAGGAGTCTCCTTGCTTAGGTGGTCTCCAAGAACCGTTGGAGGTCAACATGGATGCTTCATTACCTAAAGAACTGGCTAAGGTGATGGTCAAAGAGTCGTTGGCCTTGACTGGGAAGAGCTCAGCATTAATGTCAAGAGCAATTTTGATATCGGAGGAAGTAGAGGAGTGACCTGTTATTCTGGACACTTTGTTGTATCTGCCGGAGTCCGTGGACTCGACAATGAACATATCTTCAAATAAGATTCCCGACATGATGGTGGTGGTGGAGATTAAATTTTTTGATGAGGTGAAAAGTGAGCATAAGTAGAAAATGAGCAGGTGTTTAAAGAGCAATACACACGAGATTTAGATGTGGAAATAACTCCCGAACTAACACAAACTCTCAGAGGCAGTGATAACGGAAAGCTCACATTCATATCTGTGAAATCCTGTATTGTTGAAGTTCTTCTAATTATTTTAGAAACTGACGTGGTGGCTACTTTGGGTAGTGGATTAATGGGACAAATTGTGTAGGCTGTGAAGTAAGGCACCATCAGAAACTACCTGGATTAGGTAAACGGGGATTTTTTCTACTAGGAATAACTCGTTTTATAGAAATAAAAATAACTCTAGGTTTTAGAATTAAATGATTGTAAAATCTCAACTTTTCGTCTTCCGTCATCGTTAATTAATTTTCTATAAAAAAAAGACAAGTATTCAATCCAGTTATTCCCAGGTGTTAACCAGAGAAATTCTGCGCTATCATTCGCTACAAAAGCATTGTAGATCTCCCTATTTACTTACAAATGTAATCGATTGCTGGAGGATCAGCCCACGCACGACCCCGATCTCACGTACATAACGATATACACATCTGAAGCGAGTAAACATCTAAATATAGGCACATCATGGAAAAGACCAACGACGCCCGCAAAGTGCTTGAAAAGCAGAGATTCAGAACCAAAGTGTTCCTCTACTCGCTCGTGTTTGTGCTCTGCTTCGTTCTTGGAAAACTCACACTCTTTGGCACCAATGATGTCAGTATTAGTTCATTAGTTGGAAACGACACCATCGAGATCGGCAACTACAAGTTTGGTATTCCTACGGCCACGGAATACGAGGAATACTTGGCTACAGCAGTGAAAAGAGATGATGACGATGATAGTCAAGAAACCGAAACATCCAAGCCCAAATCCGAGGTTCAGAAGATATTTGATAAACCAGCCATTAGAGTGGTTTTGGTGATCGGAGCATTTATCATCTTGAATTTCCTTGCCATTGCCATCCATCATGTCTTCCAGTTATCCACAAGAAGTGAGAAGAGTTATAGAAATGTGGAGCAAGTTATATCACCCTTTTGAATTTATGAACACAAATCAAGTCCCCGATTATACCGTTCTTGTTAAAGGTTGGTGCATAATGAGATATTATGAATCATTACATATATCTATCAGAGTCACATGGCTATGATAGAACCAGAACTTCACATAGGCCCATTTTCGTCTAGTCCTCGATTAAACGGAATGCGCGACGATTTCCAGGCGATTTCAACATTTTCTTCCTAACTTGTTTATTAGGTAGACACTCCTCCGTTACGATTTCTCTATGAGTTATACATGAAAACAGATAATACCGATGTAAATACCGTAAAGTAATTTGGTGTTTCGGACATCTCCATCTCGGTATTTTCCGAGTCACACCTGCACAAAAAACTATATAAATACCGACTATCTACATTCTTAGACTAAATCTTCTTTTACAAGTGCTTGCTATCTTACATTCCTAATCATTTATTCCATGTCAGAGGTTCCCTTAACCAAGAGACTTGTCCAAATTGTTTGTGCCATCGTATGGTGCTTGCTAGCAGCAGGTCCTGTGTTTGGTTTTGCAGCAATCAAACCAATTTTGATCAACGAACGTATCTACGAAAACAAATGTGATTTAAGTGTGTTGGGAGACGACACCAGCAGCGATTTGGCTTGTAACGAGCAAGACTTGTCGTTGAATTTCTTGTTCACCATTGCATGTATGGTCACTAATATCTCAGCCTTACCTGTGGGTTCTATTCTTGATGCTTATGGTCCAAGAATTACTGGTATTGTTGGGTCTATTATCTTGGCACTTGGATCTTTGAGTTTGAAATACGCAAAGAGCTTGTCAGTGGTCGATGGTTACTTGATTGGATACACGTTATTAGCTTTGGCTGGTCCATTTGTGTTTATCTCATGTTTCCAATTGGCTAACAGTTTCCCTAAAAACTCAGGCTTGATTTTGGCATTATTGACAGGTGCATTTGATTCATCTTCGGCATTATTTTTGATTTATCGTTTGATTTATACCAATGTTGAAAAGATCGGACTCAGTACATTTTTCTCTTACTACTTGGTGGTTCCTGTATTCATTTTCTTATGCCAGGTCTTAATTATGCCTGCGGACTCTTATAAAACAGTGGGAACTTTGGCCAAGATCGCCGAAACTGGTATCGATGAAACCGGAAAGCCTATTAACGTCGATTTGTTATTACCAGAGGATCGTGATACACCAGTGGAATTTGTTCCACAACCCACAATCTCCGAAACTACTTCTCTCTTGATGAGAAACTCGGTTTCAAGAAGATCTTCTACTATCCTGAGAATGTCTTTCGCATCCACCAGATCAGCTAAATCGGTATACGAACAAGAAGCTGATACCAAATTACATCAATCTTCTGGTGGAACTTTTGGTATTTTACATGGATCATCAATTGTCGAGCAATTACAATCCAAATGGTTCATTTTGATGACCTTGTTCACAACCATTCAAATGTTACGTATCAATTACTTTGTGGCCACTGTCAGAGCTCAAGAGCAGTATTTATATAATGAGGAATTGGCGGTCATAATAAACCACTTTTTCGATTTGGCTTTACCTTTAGGAGGATTAGCTTCAATTCCATTTATTGGATTGATTTTAGATAATCTTACTACCTTAACCGTTTTGATTATTCTTACTGTGGTGTCGGTAGCCATTGGTTTATTAGGATTGGTGTCATGGTTACCAGGTACTTACATTGGTATTTTGTTACTTGTTGTGTACAGACCTTTTTACTATACTGCTGTTAGTGATTTCTGTGCCAAAGTATTTGGTTATGATAATTTCGGCACTGTTTACGGTACCATCATTGCATTCTCGGGAATTTGTAACATCTTGCAACAGGCAATGGATAAGCTCACACACGAAGTTTTTAACATGAACCCTATTCCAATCAATTCATTGTTAACTGCGTTGACAGTGGTTTTTGGACTTACCTTGATTGGATTTGTGAGATCTCAAGAGTTAGAATTGAAGAGAAAGAGTTTAGAATTCGAGGCTCAAGAAGCTGGAAACAGACAAATTCCTCACTAATAAAAGTTCATTTCGTTCAATTAGATTAATACTATAACGCATTGAATTACAACTATAACTATATTTATTAATATACATGAGTATAATTAGGTAATTCTTAATCTCATAATCAGTAAAGTAATACTGAGTAGAAAGATGGTGTATATTATATTATAGTTTTTTTATTGAAATAGATCCTATTGTACATTGCTTCTTCTTAACTTGCGTTGCCTTTTCTCCTCTTCCTTCACCATATCTGGTTCCAACGCTATCAATTCGGGAATAGCACGTGTAAGCTCACCTCGAAAAGGCTTCGTCTCCACCTTGACCGAACCATTAGTTGTACCAGATGCTTTGACTTCCTTAGAAGGAAATGTCGCCAATATTTCAGCTAGTGACATGGCTTACTTCTTCTTGCTTTGATCCTTGGCCTCTTTCTCAACTTGTCTTCTAGAACCCTTGATGATTTCCAAATGTCCCACTCTACTAGCAATCAATTTTTCAGTTGATGCCATCAATTGACCTTGGTGGATCTTGGATAATTTGTGGGCGTCCTTGGCCAGGGATTTTTTGGGTTTGAGGATTCTGGGAGCAGCTTTCTTGGAAGCGTGGGCCTTCTTGGCAGCTCTTCCTGGTCCTGATGAAGGCTTAAGTTTCAAATTACCTTGAGCCATTTGTGAAGAGTAATCTCATCTCAAAAATTGATTAAGGAGTAGTGGTCACGTGTGCGCGACGACACCTAAAAATGTACTCGAAAGAATCACATAATTAACAAAATCATGTTGATCAGTAAGTTGGGGTTAATCTGTAAGTTACCGCTTACTCAATAAGTGGGTGTTCAATGAGGATTGAACTTAAAAAAAAATAAAAAAAATCGTGGTCAAAGTTTATTGTTGATGAAGTAGTTGTGCTCAATTCAATAAGCCCAAAGAGGAATAAACTGTCGGAACAGAAGATTTTTCAAAACCCATAATATTACTGACAGATAGAATAACTACAACAGTTGCGTATAAGAACTCGTAAAGGTTATGTAGTCTACCAATTGTTCCAGTATCGACAAATTGGGATTTATCTCAAATTAATTTCTCTCATTTAATTACTGAAAAACTCTTATCGGTCAACATAAATAATCCAAATAAATCATTAAATCCAAACCAATAGAAACAAGCAGGGAAGCCACTAGAAACATTTTTATGATAGATAAAATATAAGCACACTTATCAGAAAGTACTATTAAATCTGGTTGGAACAAGTATCATTCATATTAACTTTCAGTATTACACTCAGGTTGTTTCTGTTCCCTCACTGTGCTCCCGAGTCAAACTTAAAAAATTACGCGATGATATATAAATCCATCTGCCTCACCACTTCGGATCTTCACTCCACTCCACATGTCTGGATTCCTCATCTTACCGGGCCCATCCGCCCTCTCCCCATTCAGAGTCGCCAACTTGACTCAGGAGATTGAGAAAAAGCTTAACCAAGGATCCATCGTCGAACTGGTGGCTTCAAGCTATACTCACTATGTGTCGTTGAAGTCTTCCTTAACTGACAAACAAGCCAACTTGGTCAATGTTTTGTTACAGTACGATTCACCTGTTGACCAGAGTCACCCTTTGGCTGAGAAATTGATCCAGTTATCTCTGGTTAGTGGTGACCAATCGTCGATCCAACTTGACAAGAATCTTCATTTGATTAGAATCTTACCAAGACCAGGTACAATTTCTCCTTGGTCATCCAAGGCCACCGATATCGCCCAAATCTGTGGTTTATCCGAACATATTGAAAGAATTGAAAGAGGTTTGACCTTGTTGATAAAAACCAAGGATAATTTCAATGGTGAGTTCACTGGTGAAGTTTTAACTTCGGTTTATGATAGAATGACCCAGTCGCTTTACATAGGTGATAATGCTCCTAAGTATGATGACTTATTTGCCCACCATTCTCCCAAGCCTTTGGTCCATGTGGATATCATCTCTGACGCTTCTAACTTGACCAAGGCTAACAAGGAATTAGGATTGGCATTGGATGAAGGTGAAATCAACTACTTGATCCACGCTTTTACTGAAATCATCGGAAGAAATCCCACTGACGTGGAATTGTTCATGTTTGCTCAAGTCAATTCTGAACATTGTCGTCACAAAATCTTCAATGCTGACTGGACCATCGATGGTTTGAAGAAAGACCTCTCCCTTTTCAAGATGATCAGAAACACACACTCAAAAAACCCACAATATACCATTTCTGCTTATTCCGATAATGCTGCCGTGTTTGAAGGTCCCGAAGGTTACGTTTATACTCCTGACTTTGATTCTAAAAAATGGTCTTCCACTAAAGAAAGAGTTCACACTTTGGTTAAAGTTGAAACCCATAACCATCCTACTGCCGTTTCTCCATTTGCTGGTGCTGCTACCGGTTCAGGTGGTGAAATTAGAGATGAAGGTGCTGTTGGTAGAGGTTCTAAATCCAAGGCTGGTTTGGCTGGGTTCTCAGTTTCTGATTTGAATATCCCAACCTTACCCCAACCTTGGGAAAGAAATGTAGGTAAGCCAAACCACATTGCTTCTTCTTTAGACATCATGATTGAAGCTCCTTTGGGTTCTGCTGCTTTTAATAACGAATTTGGTAGACCTGCTATTAACGGTTACTTTAGAACTTTAACCACCGAGGTCCAAAATCATCAAGGAAAGACTGAAATCAGAGGTTTCCATAAGCCTATTATGTTGGCTGGTGGTATGGGTGCTATTAGACCAAAGTTAGCTTTGAAAGATACCAAAATTACTCCTGGTTCTAAGTTAATTGTCCTTGGTGGTCAATCTATGTTGATTGGTTTAGGTGGTGGTGCCGCTTCTTCTATTTCTTCTGGTGAAGGTTCTGCAGATTTAGATTTTGCTTCGGTTCAAAGAGGTAACCCTGAACTTCAAAGAAGAGCTCAACAGGTCATTGATGCTTGTGTGTCTTTGGGTGCTGAAAATACTCCAATTCAATCTATTCATGATGTTGGTGCTGGTGGGTTATCTAATGCTTTACCTGAATTAGTTCATGATAATGATTTGGGTGCAAAATTCGAATTAAGATCGATCTTATCTTTGGAACCAGGTATGTCTCCTATGGAAATTTGGTGTAACGAATCTCAAGAAAGATATGTGTTGGGTGTTGCTCCAGAAAATTTGGAACTTTTCTCCAAGATCTGTGAACGTGAAAGAGCTCCATTTGCTGTTGTTGGTGAAGCCACTTCCGAACAAAGATTGATTCTTACCGATTCCTTATTGAACACCACACCAATTGATTTGGAAATGTCAGTGTTGTTCGGTAAGCCTCCAAAGATGTCCAAAACTGCGGTAACTCAAGATTTGAAATTGACTCCTTTTGAAACTCAATCCTTAGATTTGAAAGATTCCATTGAAAGAGTATTGCAATTACCAGCTGTTGGATCTAAGAATTTCTTGATCACTATTGGTGATAGATTCATTACTGGTTTGGTAGACAGAGATCAAATGGTAGGACCATGGCAAGTACCAGTGGCAGATGTTGGTGTCACTGCCACCTCATTGGGTGAAACTGTCTTGACTACCGGTGAAGCTTTGGCTATGGGTGAAAAACCAACTTTGGCTTTAATCTCTGCTGCCGCTTCTGCCAAAATGTGTGTTGCAGAATCATTGTTGAATGTTTTTGCAGCCGATATCACTTCATTAGAACATGTCAAATTGTCTGCTAACTGGATGTCTGCCGCTTCTCATGAAGGTGAAGGTGCCAAGTTATACGAAGCTGTTCAAGCCATTGGCTTAGACTTGTGTCCAGATTTAGGAGTTTCCATTCCTGTTGGTAAAGATTCTATGTCCATGAAAATGAAATGGGATGACAAAGAAGTCACTGCTCCATTGGCTTTGACCATCACTGCATTTGCTCCTGTGGATGATACTTCCAAGACTTGGACTCCACAATTAATCAAGAAAGATAATACTATCCTTGTTTTGGTTGATTTGGCTGCCACTGTCAAGAAGTCTTTGGGTGGTTCAGCTTTAGCTCAAGTTTACAAGCAAATTGGTAATTCTGCTCCAACTGTTCATTCCAATGTGGTATTGAAATCTTTCTTACAAGCTTTGGTTGTATTGCACAAGCAATTCGATGTTTTAGCATACCATGACAGATCTGAAGGTGGTTTGTTTACAACTGTTGTCGAAATGGCTTTTGCAGGTAGATCAGGTGTTGACTTGAATGTTGACTCTGAAGATTTATTCACTGAATTGTTCAATGAAGAATTAGGTGCTGTTTTCCAAATTGATTCCGACAAGTATGATGCTTTTGTTAAGGTATTTGAGACTAACAATATTGGTCCTGAATTTATCAAGGTAGTTGGTAAGCCAAACTTTGAATCCCCAACAGTCAATATCATTCACCAAGACTCTTTAGTGTACTCTAATACTCGTGGAGCTCTTCAACAATTATGGTCAAACACTTCTTATCACATACAAAGCTTGAGAGACAACCCAGTTACTTCCAAGCAAGAATACGAAGCCATTGCTGATGAAAAGGATCCCGGTTTGTCATACCAATTGACCTTCGATCCAAAGGAGTCTAAGATATTTGAAGGCAAGAAACCAAAGGTGGCTATTTTGAGAGAACAAGGTGTAAACTCACAACAAGAAATGGCATGGTCATTTGAACAAGCTGGATTTGAAGTATATGACGTGCACATGTCTGACATTTTATCCGGAAGGGTGCTGTTAGATCAATTTGTTGGTTTGGCAGCATGTGGTGGATTCTCTTATGGTGATGTCTTGGGTGCTGGTGCTGGTTGGGCTAAGTCTGTTTTATTCAACGACCGTGCTCGTGCTGAATTCAAGAAATTCTTCCAGGACAGATCTGATACTTTCGCATTTGGTGCTTGTAATGGTTGTCAATTTTTCAGTAGAATTGCTGAATTAATTCCAGGTACTGAAAACTGGCCAACATTTGAAAGAAATTTGTCAGAGCAATATGAAGCCAGATTTGTCATGGTTGAAGTTGATGCCAACGCCAAGACAAACTCCATCTTTTTAAATAAATTAAAGGGATCCAAATTACCAATTGCAGTTGCACATGGTGAAGGTAGAGCTAGCTTCAAGGATGCTTCTACCCAAGACTCTTTTGATAAAGCCGTTATTAGATATGTTGATAACTACGGTGAGGTCACTCAAAAATATCCATTCAATCCTAATGGTTCTCCTAATGGTATCGCAGGTATCAGTTCTGAAAACGGAAGAGTTTTAGCTATGATGCCTCACCCTGAAAGAGTCACTAGAAAGGAATCCAACTCTTGGTACCCAAGTGAAGCTAACCAATGGGGAGATCATGGACCATGGATTCAATTATTCAGATCCGCTAGAGAATGGGTTGGTGACAACTTTTAATGATGTAAGATAAGTAATAAAATATAATGCATACGTATGAATTTTCAAAATGTTTTACTCTGTATAATAGTACCATTCTATGCTATATTAAGATCAATACCTGATAAATTAGGTGGAGTTATAGCTATGTTTGCTGCTATATTAATATTATTAGTATTACCTATCACAGATAGATCAGTTATTAGAGGTAATAGTTTTAAAATTTTATCTAAATTCTTCTTCTATTTATTTGTATTTAACTTTATCTTATTAGGTAACTTAGGTCAATTACACGTAGAGGTTCCATTTATTGAATTAGGTCAATACGCTACTGTATTTTACTTTAGTTATTATATAATTATTGTACCTGTTATATCTTCTATTGAAAACGTTCTTTTCTATATTGGCCCTATTTCTTCCAATAAATAATCACTAATATACTACCCCCCTTATTTTTAGACTATCCCTCTGAATATTCTTCGGTGGGTAAGAAATACCAATAAAAGATTGATTTTAATATCTTTTCAAGATATATATATATATATATATTCCTTGAAT
Source organism: Suhomyces atakaporum (assembly GCA_030561405.1). Lineage (NCBI taxonomy): Eukaryota > Fungi > Ascomycota > Pichiomycetes > Serinales > Debaryomycetaceae > Suhomyces > Suhomyces atakaporum. Next base: position 56,655 of record JAKTXH010000043.1, read on the forward strand.
ATGGCCCTTAGGTTTATATCCAAAAGAGATAACCTACTTTTGATTAAAAATACAATATATATATATCATCTTCTTATATCTTATTTCTATTAGTATCGAGTCCAAACAACAACGTTATACTGTTTGTGTTTCTCATCCAAATCTATTTGTTATACATCCACCAAATTTACTGTTATGAACACTGACAAATATATTACAAAGCTAATCAATCCTTGCAAAAAAATTTGCTTGAAAGGTCGTGTGCTAGCACAAGAAAATTTTCACCTCTCGCACCTATAGTGAAAAATTTCATCAAAAAAAGTTTTTCTCTTCTTTATCAACTCAACAATGGTTTCTGCTATTTTATCCAAGAAAAGAAAGTTAGTCGCTGACGGTGTCTTCTTCGCCGAATTAAACGAATTCTTCACCAGAGAATTGGCCGAACAAGGTTACGCCGGTGTTGAAGTCAGAAAGACCCCAACCAAGTTGGAAGTCATTGTTAAGGCTTCTAACACTCAAGGTGTCTTGGGTGAACAAGGTAGAAGAATCCACGAATTGACCTCCTTGATTGTCAAGAGATTCAAGCTTTCCCCAGAAGGTATTGTTATCTACGCTGAAAGAGTTGAAGAAAGAGGTTTGTCCGCTGCCGTTCAAGCTGAAGCTTTGAAGACCAAGTTGTTGAGTGGTTTGCCAATCAGAAGAGCCGCTTACGGTGTCTTGAGATTCGCCATGGGTGCTGGTGCCAAGGGTGTTGAAGTTGTTATCTCCGGTAAGTTGAGAGCTGCCAGAGCTAAGTCCCAAAAGTACTCTGATGGTTTCATGATCCACTCTGGTCAACCAACCAACGATTTCATTGACATTGCTATCAGACACGTCTTGATGAGACAAGGTGTTTTGGGTATCAAGGTTAAGATCATGAAGGACCCAGCTGCCAACAAGTCTGGTCCAAGAGCCTTGCCAGATGCTGTTAAGATTTCTGAAGCTAAGGATGAAGACGAAGTTATCCCAGCTCCAACTGTCAAGTCTTACAAGCAAGCTCCAAAGGAAGAAGAAGCTCAAGCTTAAATTATAGTTTAATTTAAATTTAATAATATAGGATTGACAAACATACTTGTAGTGATGTAAACTTGATACGAAGGGAACATGGAAAGTAAAATTAAAAATCTTTGTGATGACTTTATTGATTCAAATTTACAAGAACCAAAAAATGAATACCAAATCAAAAAATAATGACTCCTACGCGATTCGAACGCGTGCATCTTTACGATAGTAGAACTTGAGTCTACCGCCTTAACCGCTCGGCCAAAGAGCCATTTGATATTGAAATTAATGGACTAAATAGAGTTCATAAGTATGTACATGCTTACGTAATCAAAAAACTTTGAATCTGAAAAAAAAAAATCTTCAGCAAAAAACAACTTCTAATTCTTCGTTTTCAAAGGTTTCTTCCTGATCGGGATAGGGGCTCCTCCCATTTGTTCTTTTATGAGTAGTTTCAAGTCCGATAGACAGGTCTATATAAAAAAAAGTAGGCGGGTAAAAGATGGTGGTAGATTGTACGATTTATTCAAAGAAATCAAGATCAAAAGGACCCTGCAAAGTCGAGAGCTAGGTGAAGTTGGATTATCGAGAATATTTGGATGAGCTTTGACTGGCTGAGTGTTTAACTTGTGATATCGTAATATTTGAGAAGGCTAATGCTGATAAAAATTTGTCGAACCAAGGAATATAGTAGTCTTCTAAATGATCGTCAAACAAACTCTGTCTGTGAGCCTATTTAGTAACAAACTTCTTCGTATCAAAAATATTTACTCTCATTAAGCAAGGAAGGGCTCGATTATAGGCATAAATATTAGTACTGAAAATACCCGATTCTAAAATGTCTCAATACAAGAATTAAAGTTAGATTCAACAGGTCCCCACAGCTATTCATCCTAAGAGTGTGTGGTGAAACCGTAGCCAACGGTGAACATTGCACTTCATTGTCTCTAGAGGGAGATTATACCCGTGCTTGATATAATAAACACAGTTCGCTGGAAAGGGACTTGATTATGATGCCTGAATCAACTTGATGGTACAGTCCTAAATATTTCAGAGTCTGTGATAATGTATCTTGAGAGGGCCATCACTTGTGTGGCTCAATCAGACCAATCAGGCAAGAAAATATTATTGAATGATCAGAATCAAAATAGTCATAGTCCTACTTTGTTATGAAATCGTATGGTTTCAAGAGCAATAACAAAACATACAACTTGAATCAATTCAGATAAGCCTGAACCTGAACCTTGCTATACAGATAGCTTACTCGTCAAAGATAAGCGGATTGTGACTTTCCCCCCAAACCTGTACAGTGCCAATGACATCAGAGATGACTCTCGCTTGCAACGGAACTCAGACTCCGAAGCTGTCCTGTGTAAAGTAGTGGGGTAACTATCTCCACGTGGAGTCACTTAGTTGACTCATACGAAGTCCTTATAAACACAGGATTGGGCGAAGAAGGAATCATGTTGATTCGATGGTGATTTGCCATAGTTGGTACTATTTTCTGAGCCGTAATCGTAGAATTACAAGTTTTAATTGATTTTTAATTGTCACTCGATCCCTCGGTCCGAGCTGTTTCGGAGTTTTTTTTTTTTTTTTCCAATCCCCGATTTCTAATCCGGATGACTCGCGGAGATAGACAGAGATGATACGGACATTTATGTCCTGATCAGAATAGTATAAAAAGGCAATTCCTCCCTGTTTTTATAAACCAATTTTCGTACTATTTACTAAATCAAAAAAATGTCTGCCATTCCTGTTAACAACTTCTTAACCTTATCCACTGACGTTTCCGAGCCATTTGTCATTCCAAATGTGTCTCCCGTCACTTCTCCATTATTAACCTCTGTTCCTGAAGCTGGTAACTTTTCTCCTTTGTTGGAAGCAGAAAAGATTGAAATTCCTAGAGCAATGTCGATCGTTAAGTTAGATTAGGCAGCTAGTAGTGATTCATTACGGTTTTAACACTTGATTTACAAGTATGATGTACATTATGGGTTTATGAGTTTAGTTCTTACGAATATATTGATAGATTTTAATTTTTGTAGAAACGGGAAAACGATGAGCGTTTGTGAGGGAACTGACGGATGAGTACGTTCACAATTGTTTGTTAGTGAAACGATTGCCTTATCACGTATTGCATCCAGGTCTACAACATAATAAGTATCATGAAATACTACATCAATAAATGGTTTTAATTGAGTAGCATGAAGAATATAATTACATCAGAGCTTTGCCATTAGGTAGAGTCCGATCACATGCCCGGTTAAAGTGTTGTTGGATTTCAGTAAGTATTACGCAAAGAATACCAACATCAATACTGTCCTTCAATAGTTATGTAAATTTTAATAATTATGGTGAGACAACAATTGAAAAATCATTCAGACAGTAACTTGCGAAGCTCAAAGTACTGCGACATGGACTAACCATGAAGCTGAATAACTTCTTAGGGTTCGCCTAACACATGCAAATTCGTTAGAGGAGAGATTAGAAGATCTCGTACTATAGGAAAAACAAATAGGGACCATCCTCATTAAAATCAAAAAATGACCAAATTGGTCAACAAGTAACGGGACTACTCATACTAATCTGTATTTTATGAAACATCATATATTACTATATACAAAGTCGACCATTATCGACCCTTTATCCAGCCTAGACGACCGAGTAAAATTCGTTGTACTTTCTAGCGTAGTAAGTACTAGAAAGACCACCCAAAGCCACAAGAAGAAGTGGAATTGGTTTTTTGAAGCCAGTGGGAATAGAACGACTAATACCCGACACCAATAAAGTAGTCGAGGCACCTAAGGCCAATTCCAAACCGTAGTTGGCATTTTGCTTCAACAAGTAGCCAGCAGTACCGTAGATTGCGGCAAAAGTGATTCCTGCCACAAGCGAAGGTACTGAACCCTTACGGGCATAGCCCATGATGCCTCCGACGGCACATAATCCGGATAATGTAAATGCTGGGTGTTCCATAGTTGCTTACGAAAAGAAGGTGTGGGGATTGTTGGATAGGTGGTATCACGCGCGGTCAAGCCGAGATCAAAGGGGAATGATAGCGAAAGAGAGATACAGGACTGATGGTGCAAACGGTGCTAATAAAGTGAATCTTGAAGGTGCCATTATATTTTGATCTTGAAGCTTTTATTGTATCGCTCCTGTTTCAAACCATTTCAATGCCTTTTGAAGACAGCACATGTTCTCGGTGTACCATACATTGAGTGGTTTCTCAAATACAGCAATAATTAGTCTTGCGAGCCATGGTCGAAAAAGGTCCAGTTTAACCAATCAAAGCGTAGAGGGCTGATCTGGTGCGCATACCGATCATCCGATAGGAATGTCTTTCAATCTTAGACAATACAAGTAATCCTGATAGCTCCACATAAGAATAACCGATTGTACGTTGACAAAGTTACCTAGTTCAAAAATTGGCAAATACTCACTAATGGATGTGCTTAAAAATGCTCGCGATACTGGGTTGGGACCCGAGTACAACCAAAGATCTACGCTAACAAGGTATATTCTTTATTGAGTCACCACCTCATGACCCTCTACTTTTCAAATCTTCTCTTGTAAACCATTGACACTGTAAATTTTTCAATGGCTTTAAAACGAATTCTGATATTGTCTCATTTTCCCACTTTTTGGTACCTCCTTTTCCCACTAAACAAGATCTACCAATACTCCACCCAAACTCCACTTTCTTCATCTAACCTTTTTATGACCTCTACAACTAACTAGATCTACCGCTATACCATAGTTAAACATTGTGATACCAGCCCGAATCATCCCGAATTCCCTGTTCTCTCATCGCACTCGTAGTCCCGTAATCTCTATCCTCACTCCAGCCGGTGGTCGTCGTCGCTCGCCTTCACGTGTAACACCTTGTCAAATTCTTCACCCTAACCACAACATGGACATCTCAGCCATGCTATCGGGTGATAGTTCCACACCTCCTCCCAAATCGATCGTGGACTCCATCAAATCTTCCAACTCCACTACCGGAGACGTTGATGTTGAATATAAGAAAACATTTGAAGCCAACGTCAGTGCTGTCAATGCCCTTGATAAAAACTTGGAACTTTCCAATGCCTACAAAGTATTGAAATTCGATGAGGCCCGTTTAAACTCTACAATGATTCAAACCCATGGATTTGCTTCTAATCATATTGAACTGGTGGTAGCTGAAGATATTTCGACCAGAAATAATAAGATCTCTGATACAAACAAAAATAAGGATTTACACCATCTTGATTCATCCAAGCCGCTACACCACAACACTACGAGAGGAAGAGAGTTTAAATGGGGAAACACGCGTGAAGTCAACAAGGTAGAAGCTAAACCTAAGCGCAAGAAGCCCATCAGTTCCGCGTCAACTCCAAGCTTCACTCCGTTTGACGAGAGTCCCGTCAAGTACAATGACTATAGTATCTATGAAGATTATGATAAGGTTAAATTAGGAAGACTTTCACCTACTCCGGATGATTTGGAAGATTCTCCTCCTTCTAAAAAGGCTAAGAAAAAGTTATCTCGCGACGAAGATCCCGAATACATCGAACGTGCCAAACTTAGAGGCTTGAGAAGAGAAGATGATATTGGTGATGATAAAAAGAATTCAAAAGAACAAAAAGCAGTTCAAAAACAATATGATAACACTTATGTCGCTATATGGAAGGATTTATCTAGAAAAGATGGACCAAAAGTTAGCAGACTCGTGCAACAATCTACCCAAGCCAAGCTTATTAACTTGAAGAAGACTTCCATCTTAGCAGCAAGAGAGGCTAAGAGATGGCAATTAAAAAATAATAAAAGTCAAAAAGATTTGACCACTAAAGCAAGACGTGCAATGAGAGAGATGTTTAACTTCTGGAAGCGTAACGAGCGTATTGAACGGGAATTGCGTAAGAAACACGAAAAAGAATTGATCGATAAGGCAAAGAAAGAGGAAGAAGATAGAGAAGCCAAGAGACAATCAAGAAAATTGAATTTCTTAATTACTCAAACTGAATTATACTCCCATTTTATTGGTAAAAAGATTAAAACTGATGAGATTGAAGGAAGTGATTCAGATCCAAATATTAAGGCACAAACTAATTCTGCTTATGATAAATACGCCAATGTGGATGGTAGCAAAGTTCATGATATCAAGAGTCTTGATTTTGATAATGATGATGATGAATTCTTCAATAATGCTGCTGCCGCTAATGCTCAAAATGCTTTAGAAGCTGCTCAAAACAAAGCTAAAGAATTCGATGCTCTTCCTGAAGACAAGAATGGTGAAGAAATGAATTTTCAAAACCCTACATTACTTGGTGATCTTTCTATTACGCAACCTAATTTACTTAAATGTACTTTGAAAGAATATCAACTTAAGGGTCTTAACTGGTTGGCTAATCTTTATGAACAAGGTATTAATGGTATTTTGGCCGATGAAATGGGGTTGGGTAAGACTGTTCAATCCATATCTGTCTTATCATACTTAGCAGAACATCACAATATATGGGGTCCATTCTTAGTGGTTACTCCTGCCTCTACTTTGCATAATTGGCAACAAGAAATCTCAAAGTTCGTTCCTGATTTCAAAGTTTTACCATACTGGGGTAACGCTAAGGATCGTAAGGTTTTAAGAAAATTCTGGGATCGTAAAAATGTCAGATACGGTAAAGATGCTCCATTCCATGTTTTGGTTACTTCATACCAATTGGTGGTTGCTGATGCTGCTTATTTTCAAAAAATGAAATGGCAGTATATGATATTGGATGAAGCTCAAGCCATCAAATCCTCACAATCTTCAAGATGGAAATCGTTGTTATCTTTTTCATGTCGTAATAGATTATTATTGACAGGTACGCCTATTCAAAATTCTATGCAAGAATTATGGGCTTTGCTTCATTTTATTATGCCTTCATTATTTGATTCACATGATGAATTCAGTGACTGGTTCTCTAAAGATATTGAAAGTCATGCACAATCTAATACCGGTTTGGATGAACAACAATTGAGAAGACTTCATATGATCTTGAAACCATTTATGTTAAGACGTATCAAGAAGAATGTTCAAAGTGAATTGGGTGATAAAGTTGAAATTGATATATTCTGTGATTTGACAAACAGACAGAAACGTTACTACCAAATGTTAAAATCTCAAATTTCAATTATGGACTTATTGGATACCAATGCCTCATCTAATGATGACTCTACCAATTTAATCAATTTGGTGATGCAATTCCGTAAGGTTTGTAATCATCCAGATTTATTCGAAAGAGCAGATGTGAAATCAAGTTTATCTTTGGGTTCCTTCGCTGAAACTTCTTCGTTTTTAAGAGAGACTTCCGATATCGAAGTTGCTTACACTACTCAAAATTTAATTCCATTCAACTTACCAAGATTAGTTTACGATGACATCTTAGCCCCATCATTTACTAATGATGAACTTTCGAAACGTGGAATATTTGAGAAGTTCTCCATTTATGATCCAAACAATATTGAGGATAATGAATCATTTTCGTGGTTAAAATTTGTGGATACTTCTGCTGGAGAATTGAATAAACTCACCCGAAAGAATGTTTTGCAAAGAGCAATTGAAAAACGGAATTATATTGATCAAATAACGGTTAACAGATTCAAATATCTTTATGATGGCGAATACGTTCCGGATAATAAGAAATTTTTGATTAGAGATTATGAAACTCCAAACATCACCAACTCACAAGAGCTTTATGATATTCAGTCCAAGGTATTTTTTGATTTGAGGTTGAACGGATTGAAACCAGCTGCCGAACCAAAGGCTTGTGCCCCTCCAATTGTTCCTGATTGTAGTGAATCCTCATATGTGCATAAGATACAAGATGTCCTTTTTGATAAATCAATAAGATCTGGCTTAATGCCATTATCACTCAATACAGAATATGACTTATTAACCAAACATGTTCCTGTTAGTTCTTATCCTCCATCAAATATGTTACCTCAACCATTGAACAACCAATTTGATTTCTCCAGCATACGAATGCCATCCATGAATAGATTTATTACTGATTCTGGTAAATTGGCCAAATTAGATGAATTATTAGTTGAACTCAAACAAAATGATCATAGAGTTTTGATTTATTTCCAAATGACAAAAATGATGGATCTCATGGAAGAATATTTAACTTTCAAACAGCATAAATATATCAGATTGGATGGATCTTCCAAGTTAGATGATCGTCGTGATTTGGTTCATGATTGGCAAACCAAGCCAGAAATTTTCATTTTCTTATTATCTACTAGAGCTGGTGGGTTAGGTATCAATTTGACAGCAGCTGATACAGTCATCTTTTATGATTCTGATTGGAATCCAACCATTGATTCTCAAGCCATGGATAGAGCTCATAGATTGGGACAAACCCGTCAAGTTACAGTTTATAGATTATTGGCTAGAGGAACCATAGAAGAAAGAATGAGGGATAGGGCCAAACAAAAAGAACAAGTTCAACAAGTGGTGATGGAAGGTAAAGGTATGATTAATAAGAAGGAGGAGGCTGCTAATAAAAAGAAGGATGTTGCATTCTTATTGTTGGGAGGTGATGATGACAAATCTATGGATAGTACCAACACTAATAGTCCTGCTCCGGAATCCAATGGGTTTAGTACCAAACGGTTGGAAGAAATGTATCATGAAGGTGAAGGTAAATTTTCTGGTACCGTGACCCCCTCGAACTCGATAGGAAACTAGTAGAGCTAGTCTATCATGTATATAAGTGTATTAGCTGGGACCATGAATGGGGATTGTTCAATAAATATTAAAGATCAAAATAGTCACTATGGTATTGTAGCCTGAGAAGAGTAAGACATGTGGATTGCTATATTCGGCATTAATACAGAGAGGGTTTTCACAGTCAACATAGTATTCTTTTTAGTACCAAGTAATCAGTTATTAGTTCTATCCTAGTTCTACAGAGGAACCAATGGAGTGATCGCTTATACCCCAGAGGAGCAAAGAGTTTCTCTTGATGAATTTGTTAATTTGTCTATATTGAAAAGTAAGAACCACTCATCCCCATCTTTATGACATTTTTATCTCCCTGTAATCATAAATCCGTTCTAGAGCACTATTGTTAAGGCAATCATCCTCGGTCAGTTCAGCAAATGTATAAGTGTATTAATAGTATTATAACAGTAGAAGTAATAAATAAATGCAATAAATAATAATAGTGAGATAGCTAAAGTGGATATTTTCCATAGCAAACGATCTCTATTTAATCTCACTAGACACGTTGGGCCTGTTTAAGGACAGTTCTAATTCCGATAAGAAAGATGGAGGGATATTGTTGGGAGGATTTGCCAGGTCGGGCTGTATTGTATTTTCCTTCTCATTTAACTCTGTCTCTTCTGGTTGAGTACTGTCTTCATTCGATCTATTCAACTTGAGAATTTTGTTTTCATTTTCCAAGTTGTATATTCTGTTGAAGCTTTCTTCCAATTTCAACCTCAATTCTTCTTTGGAAATATGTTGGTCACCGCTCTTGTGAAAGTTGCCCTTAATGAGCTCATCGTTGTTCTCCTCATCCTCAATAAAGCTAGTGATTTGAGTTGAGCTTATCAAATCACTTAATCCACTAACATTCGAATTCATCGAGTTCATTGAAAACCGATTGGAGTTTCGAAAACTATATTTTTTGTGGTTGGTGCCATTAGACAACTGATCTAATGCGTTTTTGTTGTAAGTTTCATAGCCAGAGGGGGGTAAAATATTTATGTAATTATCATCATATGAGACTCCGAGCTCATCTTTATATTGACGAAATGTATTATTGCTGGTGATGTTTCTTGAACCTCCCGACTTTCTTTTGGTTGATGCTTCTGATTCCTTGGTACCATCTTCAAATACTGTAAGCAATCCTAATTGAAGTCCTGTTGATAGACGTTTATATTTCTTACCAGAAGAATCCGTCTTCGGTGATTGTTCATTGGGATGTTCCGATTCCATTATGGGCGTAGCTGGACTGATAGGACTGTTAGGAGTCTTGAACGATGACGCTGGTAATGAGAATCGTTTTTTAATCGATGAGTTGTGAAATGATTTGAGGCCTTGATGTCCACTGATTGAAGACCGGGGTGATGTTAAACCCGAAGACGATTTCGAGCTCGATGGTGATAAGTTTCCATCTTGATTCAAAAGTTCATTTTGCAAATCTGCCAAGTTCAGTTGGTATAATTGTTTAATAGTATTTAATTCATCATTAAACTGGTTAAAAATCATGATCTTTTCATTCAATTCATCAACATTGTTTAAATCTTTAGTAGACTGATTATATTTGTTGAAAAATTTCAAATTTGTGGTTAAGTTGGATAACTTATGTATCATAGTCGTGACTCCATTAGGAGCTGAAGGTTCATTGTCAATCTTGAGTGATTGTTGAATGGATTTGAATGCTAATATATCTTGATTTTCAGATGATACAGATGATTGGTTTTGATGGAATGAATTATTAGCATGAAATTGGTTAAATCTCTCGAAAATACCATCAAAATTCTCAAGAACCTGATTATGTTCTTTGAAAAGTTTTGATAAGATTTTCAATTTTTGGATACCAGATAAAAATAGCATTTCAGTTAATCCGTTAGAAGTTGTATCAATACCAAATTGATCCATTACTTTGTATATGAAGAAGTTTTTCTTGATTGGAATTTCGTTGATTGTTAGCAATTGACATATCAAGAACTTACGCAATTGATTGAACTTTTTGATGCAAAATACTATTTCGTTAATTTCATTATCATTTTCTTCATCTTCTGGTTCATATTCTTGGCTTAAGATATCCATATTAATATTATTGATCAGGCAGTACTGCTCAAGTAAGTCACCATTGAGGAATGGAAGCAATTGAGTGATGGAAGAGGTTAAATTGAAATTCAAGAAATTCAATGCGTGTAGTAACAATTTCTTGAGTTCATGCTTGTAATGTAACAATTCGGGTTTTTTGGATGGCTGGTCTAAGAAATTGAATACCTCCAACTCTTTATAAGTCAACAAATTCGTGATGATTTTCTTGTTGAGTTTGTAGTTCAAAAGAAGAAACTGGTTCAAGGCATGTAAGTTCTGAGATGTTTTAACGTATTGGTTAAACTTCCTGAATTTGATTAGCTTAGAAGAAACGATAAGTAGGATCTTAAAGAGTTTGAGTTGACTTTGATCAGAAAGCCTATGATTCACATGCTGATAACGTTGTTTCAACAAGAAAATGATAAGACTTATTATCAGAAGAATGTGGTTGAAATTATTGTAAGCTGAAGAATAATGCAAGTTGTAATTTCTGTCGAGAACTGTTAAAACTGCGCCATCGGAATTGAGTCCATCAACTATTGAAGGATGGTTTTGATATGATTTATGGGGTACGACAGTCTCCTTCTCTTTTCGTATCAATTCATTCAAGCTTTGCTCGTTTTTTGACAAGATCATGGAGTCATCCAATACGTTAGAAACCACTAAGCTATACTTAAATTTCTCCCAGAACTCTTCGTTCACACCGTTTAATGAAAGGTATTTCTTAATAAATTTGGAAAGATTGGTTGTGCTAGGCATTATAGGAAGGGCCAATTTCTGGTACGACAGACCATGCGCCAGATGAATCGACTGAGTGTCTTCGAAGTAGAGCTGATGGGTCGAGCTGGGTATCCGAAAATCGTGTCCTGAGAACAGTGACCCAGTTCTGGAAGTGGTTTCTTCGATTCCCCAGTCACTCATCTCTACCCCATTTTTAGAAAGGTAGTTGGAGAGAGGATTCAACCTATCGAAGTTCATGGATCAGAAGGTTATAGGGGGTTCCAGGGAAATGGTGACAATGGAAGGGATTGGGTCTATAGTCAAATTCAATCAATGGGAAATGAGTTAATTATGGAACGAGTTACTTATGGGTGGATCAATAGGTATTAAACCAGCGGAGCTGGAATGAGACAAGAGTCGATGATTAATTAAAGACCTTTCAAAAAAAATGATTTGGAATCCGTGGAGCTACTTCGACTACTCACTCGAGGTGTACCAGGCTTACCAGACCATAGATATCAAATATATTCTGGGTTTGTTTTGGTACGATTTCTTCTTTTGGGAGGACTGTCTGCAGGATGAAATGAGGGCAGTTAAAGTGAGAGAGCCGAGATTCGGATGACAGCAAGATACCGCTAACAGGAGAGTACAGAGAGTACCAGTAAATACAGGATGGTCTGATACAGGATTTCAAGTGCTTAAAGGGGAGGAATTGTGCGATGTTATTTGGTAAGGATGTACCCCAGATTCCGCGGATGCATGCCTAATTAGGAAATAGATAGATGGCTACAAAGATTAATCCCTGGTGTCATACCTAATAAGGAAGAAATTAACATTAGACGAACAGGGTATTTATGTATGCAATGATTTATTAGGTTATATATCTCGACTAGCGAGTATGATTCGAGCAACTAGAATTGATGATTGTAATTTAATACCGTAAATTATAAACTTGAAAGTATGCAAAGTTAAATGTTCATCCCAACAGACTGAACCAATCGGTTTCTACAAACGCTCCACTGATCCCATGCAAACTCCCATCCTTGAGTTCAGGATCTTCTCCCATGTGAGGATCTAAGGGAGTCTCTGGCTTTAAGAACCCGGGGTTAAACTCGCCCATGCGAAGGTTGTTGGAGTTGAAAGCCTGCGGCTGTTGGTGTTGTGGAAGTTGTTGTTGATTTTGATTTTGCGGTTGATTTTGCGGTTGATTTTGCGGTTGATTTTGCGGTTGATTTTGGGGTTGGATCTGTTGATGTTGTTGATTCTGTTGATGTTGTTGGTTCTGTTGAAGTTGTTGATTTTGTTGAAGATGTTGATTCTGTTGGAGTTGTTGGTTTTGTTGACTTTGCTGTTGGTTTTGTTGAAACTGTTGTTGTTGCATCAATTTTATTTGCTTTTGCTGTAGTTGAAATTGTAAATTAGCCTGGTAGTCGGACTTCAAGTTATTGGGTGTGTCTGCACTGCTGCCTCTACTGTTACTGTTGGATGCTGAACTGACATATTCTTGCTTGTCATTTGTAGGATCCTCTCTCAATACCATATGGGGAGAGACAGATGATGGTCCGTTCGGTTGGGGGTGACCCTGTGAGTATACAAAGTGGTGGTTGGCAGGGTTTTGAAGAAACTGAGAGTTCATCTGAGGGCTTGCAGCGGGAGCATCTTTTGTAATATCGTGTGCAAACTGGTTCGGGTTAAGCTGGGGGTGGAAGCTTTGGTTAGGAAGATGAGGCGAGTTTTCCTGAGCTGGAGCTTGAGTATGCAAAGGGGCCTGAGACAGTTGTCTCATCAAGAATTGTTTTCGTTGGAAGTTGTTCTGGTTTTCCATACGCTGGAGGTTCTTCTGGTAGTCAGAGATGGCATCATTAGTAGATTGGGCAACAGGGGCCGCTTGGTTCGCGAGAAGGGGTGATTGAAGTTGTTGTTGAGGTCGTTGTTGTTGCTGTTGTTGCTGTTGTTGTTGCTGATGCTGATGCTGTTGTTGTTGTTGATGCTGGAGCTTCATTTGTTGTAAGCGGAGCTGCTGCTGATATTGGTTGACGTTAGCAGATCGATTAACACTTGTAGGAGGAGGCATTTTGGCAGATTCCACCGGTACGGAGGGAGTAGGACGAAAGTAAGGTTGACCGGGCTGTTGGCCAAAAGGAAACTGCTGATTGACCACCTGATTCAACTTGGGATCCATCACCGAGTGCATGGACCACACGAGGGACCACCATTCAAGGAGAAATTGGGGATCTTGTTCATGATTGTAGAGGGATTTGAGGTCAGTAGGACTCAAGCCATTAGACGGTTTGGACGAGAGCTCAAGGAGGAGAGACCGTGCAGAGTCATGAAGTCCATTTTCCTTAAGGTAGGCAAAGAGGTGGGCTAGAAGCTGCGAATACGGGTCTTCCATATTATGTGGGTGTGATATGATATGAGATGACATGGTATTGTTGGGAGGGTGGCGTGATGTATCTGACGGTATCTAAGTGACGATGGAAGATGGAAATTGCACTATTTGATGTTAGTTTTAGATGGTTACTGTACTGACCGGGCGCGTGATATTTGAGATATAACTGATACAATTTGTTTGGTACTCGGTGTTATCAATGTCGGATTTCACTATTGTCGAAGTCGTCAAAAAAGAGGGGCATTTACGAAACAATTGGGATGTGTGGGGAATGATGGGCTCCCAACTGTAGGGTCCTACTGATAATAAACTAAAAATTGAAATTCTACAGAATAATTAGTTTATACTTTGGTGGGGTTAGTGCGAATGAAGGTATGTATATGACAGGAATAGTGGGTTAAGTTTTTTCGGTTAAATTTTTTTTTTTTAGCTGGGAATTGATCGTCAAACTGCGACAATCTTTTTCGCTAATCGTGCATTGCTGATTCCCCCTCCCCTACACTTACCACATCTTTCTGGTTTTGAGCACGGGGCTCGTTCATTAATTCATTAAATAATAGCTGCGAATTCATCAAAGATGTTTTTTGAAGCTACCAAATGGAAGAGTAATATCAGGTTTCGTATTTACTGCCTCGGTCATGAATTCGTCAGGATACTTGAGCTCGTCAAATATTGGCATTAACCGTCCTTTCTTCTCACAAAACTCATAGTATATCCCATGAATCATTATGCTGTCGAGTTTAAAGAAAATCATCGAAAAATACTTAATAATAGGTTCCAACTGGTGGACCACATAGGTAGTTACCACGTTATCAATATTGGTGGGACTAGTTCCATGAGGATCTTTTTCCAACTCACAAGTACATTTCTCAGATACTTCTCCATTTTCTGATTTAAGGTGGAATCCACTGTGTAATGTATGAGGCAGACCTTTATAGATGGGATACTTGCTGTAGTGAACCGTTTTTTCTTTGATTGGAACACATACCTCGCGATCTGCCTGGAGCTTACCCAACATGTAACCTATAAGGTAATAGGCTGATTCTCCAGCTATATGAGGCTGGTCACGACACAGTCCTGTTTCAGGATCAGGATCGGTATCTTCGACATCATGTATGGGATAAAACATACTTTTCAACTTCCGAAGTACTAAATCACATCCATCACACCGACAAGTGTGAAGTAAAGATTCGTAAAAATAGGGTTTATAATAGATGAAAGACGTCAAAAAATCAGGTAATTGAAGAGTCTTCAAATTTCCAAGTAATTTTCTTTGGCTATTGGTGAAAAGGCACAAGAAAAATGCATCCATCAACCGTTCATTCAATTTGTTCAATAAAAATGTCGACATTCCCATAGTACTATCGAACATCTTGAATCCAGGGGTTGAAAAATCTATAGATAATTTATTGAGTCCCGTCAATGCCCTGATAAATGCACCCACAGGAGTGAGCACATTCTCCAAGATTTGATGTGGCCTTAACCATTCAAGATTAGGGAATGCTTCTAAGCTTAAGCTATGAAGGTTAGGTAACCCTTGATGTTGATCAGCAAACAACGCAAAATCTTCGAAAAACGTCTCGAAGCAAGTGCATTCGTTGTGACTTCTATCCATGCAATCAATTTTCAAGCAAAGATGGGATAATTGAGTTATATCCACTTTACTATGAATAGAGTGGAACGATAATCGTCTATCTAACGACTCCAAAAAATTAAGAAATCTCTTAACATCATACTTTCTTCTATCTATGATAACCTCAGAGTCTTCATGCTCAGTGTCGATTGAAAGTTTATGGCAATGGAATATCGTCAATTCTCGTAATTTTAGCTTCATAGTCTCATCACTCAATTTAATACTGTTCAAAATCTCCAACCCCAATTGGTTATTGGTGTTACATGTTAATACTTGTAGAGAGTTAAAGAACTCGTATGGTTTTTGGGCAATGTCAAATAATTCCAGCTTTTTGCGAATTACTGCCTCACCATGATCAGCGGTTTCAACCACTTCCTCTATTAATTCAACCTCGTCCAACATAAGAAATAGATTGTTAAGGTTCTGAGGTACCACCGGGGTAAACAAGTCTCTAGTTTTAGTGACGAACAACTTTGATATTCTATTTCTGACATTGAAATTATGCAAAAAGGATGTCAATTTTGAAATGGTTTGTGAAAAGTCTAGGAATGATATGTGAAGAAAATTAATTACTTGAGATTTTGAGCCAAAGAGTTCGATAATCTTGGATTGAACTAGTCCAATATCAAAGCTAGGATCATTATGACATTTATCGAAAACAAAAAATTTCACACATTGCACCAATTCCGGATGGGTCTGCAACGTATAAAGAAATTTGATGAGGTTTTCCACGGTAAAAATTAGTGAACTATCCATGTAGGACAACCCGTTTGCAATGACATAATCTCGGCGATTGGAATATTTGGTTGCAAACTCTACATTTAAGCTCACTGTGACTCGGTGATAAAGTCTTTCTCTTGCTAACGGATAAAGCTCGGAATGAGTGGTTAATAGATTAACCAAATCGTATTGACTCACATATTTTAAGATTTCTTGGATCATACAACGTGAAAGCCTTTTGAGAATGGAGTTCCTAGGTTGGATAATTTTTCGTTTCGTCAGTGGCACCACCAACATCTTGTTGTCACAATCAACACTTAGGGGTTGTAATAGGGTTGAAGAATGAGTTCTCTCTGTGGAAAATGGGGTCAATGGGCCAGGACCTACCAGCTTTTCCCATGCAGTGAAGTATGATTCGAGAGTCAGCGGTGGAGCCGGAGAGGCTTGAACATGAACTTCCTCTGGTGGGGGAACCATGATGTGGAATACTTAAGGGTCAAACTGGGAATGGTCGCACGATTATAAGGAGTGAGAAATACAGTATTAATGGGTATAAGAAAAGGAAGGATGGAATAGCGACAATTATGAATTCAGTACAAATGTGGTTGGTGAAACTTAGTGGTAGTCGTTCCAAGGTACTGTATTTAAAATATAGGGGTTCTGCGAGAGATGGAGAGATCGGTACTACGGCGGACAGGGCGGAAACACCGAGACATATTAAAAATCACTTAGGTGGAGGGGAAAAACTGAAAATTATACTGACTAATTCCATTATAAACTAATTTCATTATTAACTAGTTTCACTACTGTTTCTCAAGAGAGATAGCAATTATCAATAAAATTTAGTGAAAACAAAGAATTGTCATTTCAGCAATGTCAGTAATTCGCAATCACGGGTGAACACTCCGTTGAGGATCGACAGAAGTTAGACGTGGTCAGATGCGTATAAACCGGCTAGTTTTAACAATGACGGTACATTGGACGGTATTTATCTAATACTGGTGATACAATAATTAGTAGGAGTATAACCATATTTACAAGTATTAAAACTACTTGGTTGGATTATTAATGAATATGTCTTGCGCAAGGACATTAATAATCTATTTCCGGATTAGTAATGTCCCCAGTTATGCCAATAGGTGGGATTACCCACATTGTTAATTACATAGTGATTTCTCGTAAAATTTATTGATCTATATTCGTATCATTAAAGTTTGTTTCCCAAATTGACATGGATAGCCTTGGCTTGAGTATACGTAGTCAACCCGTACTCACCCAACTCTCTGCCATGACCACTAGTTTTCACACCTCCGAAAGGTACATGATAATCTGAATCATTGGAGGAGTTGATCCAAACCATTCCTGCTTCGATTTCATGAGCCAAGTTGTGAGCAATGGTGACATCCTTGGTGAAAATAGCAGCACCCAAACCATAATCGGTTTGATTAGCATATTCAATGGCTTCATCGTCAGTAGAAAATTTACCAATGGCCACAACTGGACCAAAGATTTCTTCGTTGACAATTCTCATATCTGGCTTGATATCAGCGAAAATGGTTGGCTTAACAAAGTAACCCTTACTCAATTCACCATCAGTATTTGCTTCACCACCAAGAAGCACCTTAGCACCTTCTTTTTTACCAATGTCAATGTATGACAAAATTTTGTTGAAGTGTTCTTTGGAGACTTGAGGTCCAACAACGGCCTTGGAGTTGAACACTTCATCTTGAATGTATGCTTCTTGAACGTGTGCCTTGAATTTGGTAAGAAATTCGTCATACACAGATTCATGAACATAAATTCTGGAGGTGGAGGTACAAACTTGACCATTATTGTACATAATACCGACAGCAGCCCACTTGACGGCTTGCTCGAGATCAGCATCAGCTCTGATAAGCAATGGAGACTTACCACCACATTCCAAAGTCACGGCCTTCAAGTTTGCAGCCGCAGCTTTTTGAACAAGTTTACCAGTGGCAGTAGAACCAGTGAAGGCAATCTTATCGACACCCAAGTGCTCAGCCAAGGCTTGACCAGCAGTACTACCAAGACCGGTGATGATGTTGACAACACCAGGAGGGAATCCAACATCTTTGAAGATTTTGGCAAGATATAATAACGATAAAGGAGTAACTTCAGAAGTCTTAAGGACAACAACGTTACCAGCAGCCAAGGCAGGTGCCAATTTCCATGCTGCCATCTCAATTGGGTAGTTCCATGGGATGATCTGTCCACAAACACCGATAGGCTCGTGAATGGTGTAAGCCAATTTCTTAGTCGACGTTTGGATAGTTCTTCCTTGAATCTTGTCAGCCCAGCCTGCATAGTACCTGAAGACCTCGATGGTGTCCAAAATATCGCCAATTGCATTGGTATCTCTGGTTTTACCCGAATCCCAAGCTTCAAGGGAAGCAATTAAGTCCACTTCCTTTTCCATGGCGTCGGCGAACTTGAACAAGAGTTTTCCTCTTTCAACAGCATCCAACTTCTTCCAAGACTTGAAAGCAGTACGTGCAGCCTTCACAGCATCGTCAACGTCTTCTTTATCAGCAGCATAAACTGCTCCGTTGACTTCTCCAGTTCCTGGGTTGATGGATTCAATGGTCTTTCCAGATTTGGATTTGATGAACTCATTGTTGATGAACAATCCTGAGGGCTGGATATACTTCTTGCCATCGGGAAGAGTAACTTCGTATTCTAATGGGAGCGACATGTTTGATAAATTTGACTAGTGGTTATCAGGATTTGGCTCTTTATATATGCTCCCGCATCCAGATTCCCAATTGGGAACCGCCAACGATAAATCAAATTGTGGGGACGCAAAGAACTTAATTTAGGAGGAGGAGAAGGGGTTAAATTAAGTCAATTTTTTCAGGCTTTATAGACCTCACATTTCACTCTACAACCTTTCCACGAATACTGTGGTGATTCCCAAACTCAGGCTTTGGTAATCGAATACCTTTGGAGTCTTAGCCGCGCATTCCAGTACCAAATCGGGTAGTCCGCGCCCTACTCTGCTCCACGTTTGATAGCGGTTATTTCCGCACAGCTACAGTCAAAACGGCCATCAAACTCAACATAAAATGAATTGTCTACTTACTTACAGAGTAGCCACTTCTGCCAATTGCTCTATTTGATATCGTGAAAATAATTGGCTATTCAACCATGCGGTTGAATGTGCCAGTCACGTGACACCTCCTTATAATCAAAGCCTTGATCTACAACTCTAACACCTATTTTAAACAGTCCATAATGGATCTTTCTAACTATACGTCCCAGAGTCCTGCCCATAACGAGTTCCGTAGTGATACTTTCACCACGCCTACGGCGTCCATGATCCAATCGCTCGCCCAGGCCACCCTTGGGGATGCGGTCTATAATGAAGATCTGGCCACCATAGCTTTGGAAAAGAAGGTAGCACAAATTGCAGGTAAGCCTGCTGGATTGTATTGTGTGAGTGGAACACTTTCGAATCAGATTGCCCTTCGTTCCAACTTGTTCCAGCCTCCTCATTCTGTGCTTTGCGACTACCGTTCACATGTGTATAGTAATGAAGCCGGAGGTTTGGCCACCTTATCCCAGGCAATGGTACAGACAATTATTCCTGCCAATGGTGAATATTTGACCTTGGACGATGACATCGTCCCTAACTTTGTTCCTGATGATGGTGAAATCCATGGTGCTCCTACTAAGGTGATCTCATTGGAAAATACCTTGCACGGTATGATTTTCCCAATTGAAGAGATAAAGAAGATCTCTGCGTTTTGTAAGGAGAATAATGTCAAGTTGCACCTCGACGGGGCCAGATTGTGGAACGCTTCGATCGCAACAGGTATTTCCTTGAAGGAGTACTGTTCCTATTTCGATAGTGTATCGCTCTGTCTTTCCAAAACCTTGGGTGCGCCTATCGGTTCTGTTTTAGTAGGAGAGGAAAAATTCATTGCCAAGGCAAACCATTTCAAAAAACAAAATGGTGGTGGTATTAGACAAAGTGGGTTGTTGGCGTCTATGGCGATTGTTGCAATTGATGAAAACTGGCCCAAGCTTGCCAAAACTCATGAGAGAGCTCAACAATTAGGCAAATGGTGTAAAGATAATAACATTCACTTGATCCACCCTGTGGATACAAACTTTGTATTTATCGACTTTCCTAAAAACAAGATGAATCCAGATTTGTTTAGAAAGCTAGCTAAGGAAAACGATATTAAGGCATTCCCTGCCCGTATCGCTTTTCATTTCCAGCAAAGTGAAGAATCGGTTGAGAAAATTACAAAAATCGTAAAAGAAGTCTACGAAGACTCCTTGAAGAATCCCTGTGATATAAAGGGACCAATCGGTTACTACTAAGTTGTGTATAGATCAAACTAAATAGTAAGTATGATGGTATCCCCCCAACACGATGTACGCGCACGACCGAATATCGAAGATAACGATTTTCTTCAGTTCATACTCCTACACTCCAATGTCAAGAATATCCACGTACTATAACGCAGCCAAGTACTAATGATTCCACTCACCAACGATTATAAAGATCGTGTGCTTGTTTTCACTTCAGATACTACACAATTACTCGAACTATTGGAAGACGACTTTAACTTTGAGGTTGTTCTTAGACTTATAGGGAACCTTCAGGAGCAGCAGAAAATACTTTCAATCAAGAACAAAAGTCGTAGAAGCAATGTGTTGATTAACACTCTCTTCACTCGAGTAGTGTTGAACAAGCTTATCAACGAAGCAGAGACCGATATATGGAAACCTATCCAATTTTCATATAATGAGTATGGAAAACCGCAGTTGAATGTGAACGGAAAGCCACTCCAGTTTAATTCCAGTACTTCCAATAAGGTCCTTAGTGTTGCAGTAGAGTTTAGTACTTCCAACAGTCCCATTGGTATTGATCTTTCACACTCCATACAGGACAGTATATCACCAACTGAATTTATGGATCAGTTTGCACCTATGTTTCATTTACGTGAGCAGGCACAGTTGGAAAATGTCCCCATTGAACAGAGATACTTTGTGTTCAACCATTTGTGGACCCTAAAAGAAGCTTTCACTAAGCTCTTAGGATGTGGGCTTAACATCAATTTGGCACATTTTAGCTTTAAGTTCGGCCAGTCATTACCAGAATCTTGCTCAAATTCAGCCAAGATCTCTGAGGAGGCTTTCATCCGTGTGAAACGAGATTGGATAACAGACATTGAACTCAACGTCGATGAGCTTGTAAAGGAAAACTTCGAATTTCTTTTCAATTTGCAAGATAAATCTAGCTTCTATTGCAGGTCCACAGTGGTGAAGCCATCGATAGCAGGTGAATTACCTGTAATTATGTCACTCATTAATCAAAATGAGGACGCAAACGTAGAAGAATATGAGGTGAACATGAGACACCTATTGGGTATATGAATTTGGCGTGCTTTAAAATATTGCTTTGAAAATTAAGCTATTCTGATTGTTGCTGCCGCATAATATCACATGTATCATCACCATATGTTCTCTACAATTGTGGTCAATGGACTTGCTTTAGTTCCTCGTATTGAATGTTCCACTACGGTGCTACAATTCATAATTAATTTAACTGATCATAATTATTGATCTAAACCCAAAATAAATTAGTCTGTATCGAACAGATTTTGTACACTTTGTCTCGTCTAGATTAAGAGAGAACCAGCCAAGGCAGCAACAGCGGCCATACCGAAACCTGCATGTTGAGCACCAGAACCAGCAGAAGATCCAGACTTGGAGCTAGATCCACTGGAATGACTGGCACCAGAACCAGAAGCAGAGCCAGAAGCAGAGCTGCCTGATCTGGAAGCACTACCACCAAGGGCGCCGGAGGAACCAGAGGCAGAAGCAGATGGGGAACCGGAACCGGAGGCAGAGGCACCGGAGGCACCAGAGCTTCCAGAAGCAGAAGCACCAGAGGCAGCTGATGAGGCACCAGAAGCAGCGGAGGAAGCACCAGAAGCAGCGGAGGAACCAGCACCAGAGGCACCAGAAGTGGCAGATTCAGCAGCACCAGAAGCACCGGAAGCAGCAGAAGAACCACCACCAGTGATAGCAGAACCAGCACCACTAGTTAAGGAAGCAGCACCAGATCTAACTCCAGAAGCAGCAGAACCAGCAGCTGAAGTACCTTGTTGAGCAACAGATGCAGCACCAGAATCAGATTCACCGGCTCTTCTATTAAGGAGTTGGGCCACATTTTCTTTACCAGCAAATTTGGCATTGACAGCAGCAGAAGCAGATAATATTAAAGCTAAGTTGGAAACCTTCATTATTGATATATTACTTTTTGATTAATTGATTGAATAATCGATAATTTCAAGATCGAGAATTGAGGCACATTTTATAGTTGAAGTTCGAGGCAGTATGAAGAATTTAAATTTTCATAACCAGTATAGCCACATTGCTAGTTCACGCTCATTTAGATCACTGAGTATTGTGATGTCAGGTACAAACCATAGTGTGGAGTGAATTGTTGGGGGCTGTACAGTTAAGGGGAAAAATATTTGATTGGGAACGTTGCTGCATGGAACGCGACTACTCGATTAAGCAACTTTGGCCGCAACTCAAGACCCTGAGGTAGCAATTCATGATAGTTCATGACGTGATGACATGTGGGGCATTGTGATCACTAGCAAGTATAAGACAGTGTTAATTATAGCCCAATTGGGTCGTTCTGATCGAATTTGGTGAATCCACATTTTGGTCTTATGCCAATTTGTTCCGAATTTGGGGCTTATGGTGTCAAGGCTGCAACCTCGACAGTGCACCATCTTCGTCTGTTTCACGTTCGAAGCGAGGATAGGCACAGCCTCGCGTAGTTATTGCGACCTTCCGGTTTCGGGACTAGCCACAGGCGGCTTGGTAAGTGCTGACCAAAGCTACTGTATATGGAATATTCCAGACAATTTGAAAAGTTACCCTGGTTCCTATTGAATATGTTATTTACTGATTAATTATATCCAACTTGGGATTAAACTCGACCAAAAACGCGATTCGATAAATTTGTCTGTTTGATTAAACTATTGGACCAATTGCTAACGCGATTGGTTTCTGAACAAGGAGTGTCATATCGCGAATTGTAAGAAATACCCGTGTAAAAATCAACCCTCACTTTCCATACACGTGTAGCTCGATTGGTTATTCTTGATGGTGTCTGATAAATAATATTTCGAAAGAATTCTTCGCACAAATAAGCAATCATATTTCTACATGAAACAAGGTGAATGTTCTGGCCCTAACTTTTCACCATATCGTATGACCTTATAAAATTCTAACATTGTGGCACTTCCTTTACTGTTGGTGCCGTATCTTATCAATTGCTAAGTATGATACCCCATTGGTACTCGCGCGACCACCCTCTATATCTTGATCATCATGTCTTTATGTATACCGAAACATGAAAAGTTTTTCAATCGATGCCTCCAGGCATTGCCCTCGGCTCTCCAATCAGAAGACTCGAACAAACTTGCATTGATTTATTTCAGTCTCAATGGTCTTGGCCTCATCAAGAAGTTGAACTTCTCTCCACCCGAACAACAGTTTCATATTAGACAGATCTATTCGGATTTTCTCATTGATAATGATGAGTTTACTGCATTCCGAGCTACTTCTTCGTTCAAAAACTCGGGTGAGTTTGACTTACCCAACGTCTCGGCCACTTACTTTGGTTTAGCCAATTTGCTTCTCTTAGAAGACGATTTCTCCAAAAAGATTAACCGTCATAAAATAATGAAGTTTATCCTGGCATGCCAGATTAAGTCGGGCCCTAATAAAGGAGCGTTTGTACCTACCCTTACCTCTGAAGGTGAACAATTCGGTGAGACTGACCTCAGACTATGTTATGTTGCTGCATGTATACGGCATGTGGTGAAGTATGATGAGTTAAATCCCAAGGACCGAGTCCATGACATCGATGTCGACGCGTTGATCCTGTTTATTATTGCCAGAATTGCTTATAATGGTGCCTTTAGCTCGTACATTCATGATGAGGGCCATTTAGGCTTTACATTCTGTGGATTGGCGTGCTTGAAATTGTTAAATTATGATTTGCAGGGCCCTCAGTTCGAGAATACTATCAGTTGGTTATTTCATAGACATGTTAATTATCCAAAAGAACTTTACGTTGAGGAATATGAATATTATAATCCCGAAAATGATACGGGCGGATTCAACGGACGTGAAAATAAGTTTTCTGATACTTGCTACAGTTGGTGGTGCAGTGCTAGTTTAAAATTCTTGGGTATTGATCTTTCCTTGCTTGATTTGCATCAAGCACGCCAATACCTTTTAGAAAAGACTCAAAATCAATTACTTGGAGGATTTGGTAAAGAACCAGGTGCTCGTCCTGACCCTTTTCATGCATTTTTGGCTATTGCCAGTCTTTCTTTGTGGGATGAAGAAAACGCTGACCTTGATGAGGTGAATGAGGAATTAGTACTTACTAAAAAAGGTTCAGATTTTTTAAAGCAAATGAAGTGGATCTGAAACATCATCAGATTTTCGTAGCATCATCATTGGCATTGTGTTTAGTTACCAAAAAAGTGCAGTCATTAGATAAGTTACTGGTTGACAGATTACACATTGATATATTAAATGACAATTTTACCCAAAACTTTAAAACTACATACTATTCATGATAATCTTGTACTGTGACTATTCCATAGGTATACACATTAAGAATAACAATATCAACACTAAGATTCACGTCATGTTATTAACCTCGTAGACTTGCCTAATTTATAGCGAGAAACATTTGATGGCTCGCTAAACCCTCGCCACTGGCGCACTCCGCCTTTAAGTTTGTACGCTACTCTCACACTAGGCCAGAATGACCAATGACACCCAAACCTCAGTCAATGGCAAGTCCCAGGCACCATCCACCCCAGGGACAAAAGTCCATCTTGTGGCTGGAGGAATTGCGGGTCTCGTTTCAGCCATAACTCTTCAACCTTTCGACCTACTTAAGACTAGGCTCCAACAACAGCAAAATGTTAGTGGAGTGGTGATACGAACTTCAATCTCAAAGGAACTCAAGAAACTTACCCAGATCAAAGACTTATGGAGAGGGGCCTTGCCGTCCACACTTAGGACGTCTGTGGGGGCAGGACTCTACCTTACCATTCTTTCAAAGAGTAGAACATATTTGGCAGAGGCCAAGGTGCACACTGACACGGTACTGAACACCAGTGTACTTCCCAAGCTTACACCATTTGAAAACTTGGCTACTGGATTTGTTGTCAGAGCAATTGTAGGGTTTCTTACTATGCCAGTGACGGTGATTAAGACCCGGTTTGAATCCAACATGTACAACTATAATTCCATGTACGAGGGAGTGGAGGGAATTTATCTTGGGAACCAAGGTCAATCGGGACCTCCATCTTCAAGATCTGTGAAAAACTTTTTTAAAGGTTCAGTGGCTACTTTAGCAAGAGACTGTCCTTATGCGGGACTTTACGTCTTGTTTTATGAGGTGTTTAAAAACGACATGATGCCGGTGGTCATACCAGTGGTGCTTCCAGAGCTGTTCAAGGAGTATAACTCTGGTGTTGTCAATTCGATGGCTGCAGTATTGGCTGCTTCTGTCTCAACTACAATCACAGCACCTTTCGATGCCATCAAGACTCGTCTTCAATTAACCGGCGACAGCTCCATTAGATCGACGATGAAGACGCTAATGAGAGAGGAGGGTGGAATTAAAAATTTGTTCAGAGGATTATCTTTAAGGTTAAGTAGAAAAGGTTTGAGTGCCGGGATAAGTTGGTGCTTGTATGAGGAATTGTTGCGCAGCAGTATGGCCAAAAAGGTTTTGGAGAGCTAGACTTGTATATATTAAGAAGGATGAGGATGGACTTATTCACATATTTTTCAATAAAGCATACTATAGAAGGGTGACAAATGGTGAGTCAACAAATATTGAACAAACACTCGGCTCCAGCTGATCGATCTGATAGATAACATGAAATTTAACGGGATCTTTTTTGTATACAGCTGAGTTGACTATTTTTCAAGAACCATTGCGTGGCTTTCAGTCCAACCGTTCTCCTGTTGTAGACTCTAGGTTTAGTTACTATGTTTCCAGTTCAAGACCTCGGCTGCATGTCCGGTCACGTGCGCGCGTCCCCACACTTTTGACTATACATGAACGAGTGGGGGCGACACCATACATGGCCAGTAATTGGAAGTCAACCAAATGATTTTGATGTCATTTGCAATTGCACTACCAGTTGAAATTACTCAATGTGGATGAAAATTAGTTAGCTCAGCATGGAAGAAGTTGATCAAGAAAATGAACAAAAAAAATGATAAAAAAAATGATAAAAAAAATGATAAAAAAAATGAAAAGAAATGTAAAAAAAAACTTGTAAATCAGATTGGAGAACCCCACCGCTTTGTCCTTCGTAGCATGGGTTTATTGAATCAATTTAGGTCAATCTCACTAACAAAATTCAACTAAAATACGAACTTCCATTCTCGTTGTCGTGAGCCTCGGATGCTCGGTACACGTGAGTCGTGATTTATAAATCCCAAATCTTCCTTTTTGATTCTCCACAATGAACGACGAACTCATCAACAGTGCAGTGGCGTTCCTCAAGGACCCCAACGTTGGCAACAGTCCGTTGACCAAGAAAATCGAGTTCTTGGAATCCAAAGGATTGGGTCAAGAAGAGATTGAAGAAGCGTTGAGAAGAGCAGGCAATGATTCATCTACGACCTCAAGTTCCACCAATACCACCAGAAGTAATAGTGCTGTTTCCTCACCTCCACCTCCACCAGTCCCTATCGACTACTACAACGCCCCATCTGTTCCAGAACGTTCTTGGAAGGATTACTTTATCATGGCCACAGCCACTGCTGGTGTGTCATATGGTCTCTATCAGGTGGTGACCAAATACCTTGTGCCTAATCTTATTCCGCCTAGTCAGTCATCTATTGAACAGGACAAGCAGAAGATTGATGAGGAGTTCATCAAGATTGACAAGATTTTGGAGCAGTTGAGTGAAGATCAGACACAAATTAAAGAAGCCAATGACGCCAAACTTAAAGAAATAGACGTGGTGATTGACAACGTGAATGACTTTTTAAACAAGTATAATAAGGATAAACTCAAGTTTGATGATGATTTACGGTTAATGAAACTTGAGATCGACAATTTGAACAACAGTGTTGAAAAGCATATGACTCTCACCAAAGACAATATCAAGGATGAATTGGTGGAGATCAACGAAGAATTGCAATCGTTGAAACAATTGTTGAAAAACAGAGCCGAGTCACAAGCTACCGGAACTGAAAGAAAATTGGCACCTGTATCTTCAATTCCATCCGCCTCGGAAATTCTCAAGAGAGCCAAGGCCAAGTCTGAAGAAAAAAAGGAGGAGCCTCAATTACCTTCCCCTAACCTTGGAGCTACCACCGTAAATGGTGTAACAGCTGCGGGTATTCCTTCTTGGCAATTGAAGCATAAGGAACAGGAAGAAAAGGCGGAGGCTCCCAAGGGACTCAACAGTGAAGCCGTCAAGAAGAATATCGAGAAGGTTGGGGTTCCATCGTGGCAATTAAATGCTTCGAACACCACCGAAGCCAACACCACTGAAGCCAAGAACACTGATTCCAAGAACTCCAATAGTAAAGAGTCTTCGGCCGAGTCTGTGGGTATTCCCGAATGGCAACGTGCTGCTACTTCTAATTAGCCTGATAATGAATGCAATGAGCTATGAAATGTACTGGTGATTACTGTGAGTAGATCTGACAATATCAGACTGTACAAAAAATGGATAGAATCCGATGTCTACCTGTAAATATAAAGAAGCACTAGCAACAGTCAATATATGTATAAGATAAAAGAAGAAGTGTATAATAAGTCTAGGACAGCTTGATCGTATTAGGCATAGTGCCTCCGGCGTGCATATCCCCCAAAACTTATGCGCGTCAGAGGTGTTTTCACGTGATGGACTGATTGCCTCGACGACTAAAACAGTTGACGGAATTTACTCCACGAACCAACCACACCCACTTCACGAAGGGCTCGAGCTACCAGAACATCACCCGTTAGTCTCATCACCTCAGAAACACCCGTCCCATCTTTACTTCCATTCACAAAACTTCTTTCCATCCTGCCCTTATAGATCCAACTGTGTTTGTGAACATTCATTTGTGAACATTCATTTTTTATATTTTTTATAAATAGTTAACAAGTTTGTTATTCACTTGTTGATCGTCTGTTGTTTCTTTCGTTTACTCTGTGCTCTGTGTGCTTATTTGGTCTACCTTTAAAGATCTGGCTAAGTTGGATTTAAATACTAACTTCATTTATCTGGAAAATTCTTGTTTTGGCGTTATTTGATAACCTCCATTCGGTATATTAATAAAGAGAACTTCCTATTCGTTTTGTTTGCATTGTTCCTTCAACTTATGATCCTTCATTTATAATCTTGCATTATCACTATGTCGTTCGACACCACCAATACTGATGAATCAGATCCAACTATCTATGAAAAAAGAAGTTTGGATTTAGTTCCTTTCAATAGTCAATTGGAATTTATTGACCGAGCCATTAGTACAATCCCAAAACCTTCAGTTACCCCTGTGAACTCCAGTTCATCATCTCTGAACCAATACTATTCGCGGTATAAAGGGAACTATCAAAATTATTATAATTCAGCCAATAATGGCACTTCCAACAATAATCAACAAAACAAATATAATTTAGCGGTTGTTGCCACTGCTGCTGCTGTTCAACAACAGCAACAACAAAATTATCTTATGCAACAACAAATGGCTAAACAATCGCCTCAATATCCACAAAATCAAAAACATATTTATCAGGGGGGTGCATACCAACAACCACTTCAACAAATACAACAAAAGCCCCAAAATTCATTGTACCAAAAGAAACCTCAGATATTTTCCAATCAAGAAGGTTCTGATTTGTCTGCTTCATCTTCGGTGTTATCGGATACGCGTCCCCCAACAGGTTCTTCAGTGGCTAATCCTAACTCAGTGAACTCACCTATTGACTTTAAAAGTAATTACTTGATGTTCAATGAAAGTTCTCAATCACTTCTGTCTCCTCAACTTTCGGGTGCCCCATCTCAACAAAAGCAAGGAAGTCATCATTTCAAATTATTTGACTCTATCGGATCTGATTCAAATAATTTGATCAACTCTCCCATTTTGCTTCCTCCAAACAGCACCTCTAATAAGAGTTCTCCCCCCAATTTATTTTTGAATACCACCGGCTCGTCATTAAATTCCGGTCCCTCAAGTGGAAATTCGTTGACCAATTCGGGTACACTTCCCCAAAATACATCGTTACTTTCTTCTGTTTTGCCCCCATCTACACCTAATAATTCCACATCCATTTGGGGGCCTAATCTGGCTTCATTGTCATCGGGTACCACAGGCTTAGGGTCTTCGGCAAATAATAATCATATCTTTTCGGGTCTTGGAAGTTCTAGCTTGTGGTAATTATTTGATTTGTTACATTATGCATAATTGTTGGTAGTTTGGTTTAGTGGACGTATTAACGTCGTGTTATTTTAGACTGTTTATAGACATTGACAGAGTTGTCTGGTGTCAGAATTTTTTTTTTTTTATTAGACCTATTGATCAATGAGTTGCTCGTTGTGTTTTATTATTATTATTTTTTTTTGCTTTACTTGCTATTGTCAGATGTTCAGACTACAATTTATATCAGTTAGACTTTATTTCGTTCGCTGGGACCTCTAGGTTGGAATATATATCTTAAAATAATACGTGTAAAAATTTAAAATTGCTTAAAACAAACAATTAGCTGGTGGTTTCCTTCAAACTAAGAAACCATCAGATTTCAAAATCAAGCCTTCAAATCATACTTCTGGTCTCTTGATGGTGGCTTATCATGTGACTGGAAAGTTCTACTGGTAAACCTATTCCTTTATATTCGCACTCCGAATCATACTAATTATATATACCCTCATTATTTCCCACTGTTTGACCTAAATAGATAATCCATACCGATCTTCTCTTTGGCTATGGATAACTCCCTCTACAAACTAGTCAAGCGGGCGATCTCCAGTCGGCTCTCTTCAAAATCATTCAATTCCCTCATCACCCAATATGAGACTCGTTCACCCATCTCTGCTGCTGAATATTCCACTCAGATTCTTACACTTAGTACTACGGGATCATCCATTCTTAATAAAAAGGAAAATGATGAGTTCAGAGTCAACCTCGTGATTCGGTTGTCTTTGAGCTCTCCAGACCAATTGTTGAAGTTTTGGAAGAATTTAAACTCCATAGATGCTTTATCTCAAGTCTGCTACCTTAAAAAGTTAGAGTACCTTGTTGCTCACGAGTCTTTGGATGCTGAAGTCATCAACTCATTGATAGGCTCTCATTACAAAGAGTATACTATCTCGGTTTTCGCAGGGCTTGGAGATAGTAGTAACCAATATGATCAGATGCTTGTACACCATGTGGTCATGCTATGGGGTGCATTGATTGATCATTTCCATCCCAAAGACAACTCGTTGGAGGAGTTTATGTTTAAACTCTTGAAAAGTTTAAGGAAATACAATTATGAAAGATTATTCCAATTTCTCTTTCGCAAAACCGAATCCATGTTGGGTGCTGACAAACTACAGGTAATTCGTAACAGTGAAAGCATCTATTCAGGAAACCCTGTCAAAGAAGAATCTACAGATTCTGCTCCGACCACAAGTTCTTTCAAAACGTTGGCTCCCTCATATTTATCATCGGGATACTACGCTGGTTATATTGAAATGAAACAGTTTCTTTGGCTCTATAAAATCATGAAAGATTTTAAATTCGATAATAATGATGAGCTTGTTGCCAATTATATTGCCAATTTTTGTACTGGTAACGATGAAGCAGGTAACCCTATTAATAAGAATCCATATGCCATTGCAGTGGAGTTCATAGGTGCCCTTTTCAGGGGTATCTCTCATTCAATTCTCAATAATGACTATGGGTATATTTTATTCAATTGGAAAAACTTTATAATCTCAAGATTGCCACTGATTCTTGCGGACTTTAAGTTTTCTAAAGATGATGATGCTGAAAGGGCCATAGAAACAGCATTTCAAGCCTTATCGGAAAAAGTTATCAATTCCATTACTTCTATCAGTATAGGATCATCTAAGCCATATGATTTAAGACAATCATTAATCAAATCATGCATTTTCAACAAAGTTCTACCACCTTCCAGTTTCCAAAAATTTTTCCCTGTTGCATTCAAAGCTGTTCAACAATCATTGCAACAAGAATTTAATCATTTCAATGCCGAATTAGATCTTCAAAACACTTTCAATGAAAAACTTTTAAATGTTAATACGGAATTCACCTCATTAGAAGAATCAGGATTAATAGACTTCATAACTGGGCTACCCAATTCTGTGGAATACTCCTATCAGAAGCAATTGGAATTGAGTAAAATTATCAAAAATATCGTTGAAGATTTAATCAATTACCAGTATCAGGAAAAATTAAACCGTTTGCTCTTAGCAATGCTCAGCGATGTTCGATTTTTTAATATCATTGCCTTCAATACGAACCCGGTTAACATACTTATGAAGTTGATTGATTATGCTGATAAAGAACATTTTAAACTCGAAGACGACGATGATGAGAGATTCCAAGATGTTTATTCCTATTTTGGAGTTGTACTCTTGGGGATAGCGTTTATTGTACAAATTTTCAGAATTGATTATTCTCGGTTTACAGTCAAAAACTCATTTAGCATAGGATACTTGAATGACTTTTATTACAGACTTGTTGATAATCTAACCAATGCTAGTGATGTTGATGATGATCCCATTATAGCCAATTTCAATGACCTCATGAATAATTGGATCGAAGCTTTGTTTGACGATTCCAATGATGGATTATCTGATGATTTAATCAAATCCATTGAAATTAAACAGATCTATAAATTGATCCCGATAATATATCATCAATCTATTATAGCTGCAAAAGCGAAAATCATTGACTTCCCTATCCTATCAAATGGTATCGATTATTTATCGCAAGTATTTTTGGTACCTTGTACTTTGAATATCATAAATTGGTTATTAGGCAAGATACGCATAAATGAGTCAAATGAAGAGAACGAATACTCGGAGATTTTGCTTTCTATTATCAGATCTAATCTTGGAAGTGAGTTCACCGATGATGATGGAGATGATCTTTTAGGTGAAGATAATGAAAAATTGTCACAAGAAATCCCTGTTATTATATTTAGAATTGTGATGAATATCTGTGGAAGCGATATCCTACTGACGTTCAAGATGAAGCATAGACATTCCAAGACTATTAATCGAATCATCAAAGTTGTCAACAAAGTAGTAGATGTCAACTATGTTGAAAAAGTGACTGAAGTCAAGCACCTAACTGTGTATGAAGATTCTATCAAAAGATACTTGACAAGCTTTGTTAAGCCTGAATCAACCCAGGATAAATCGCCACAAGAATTGTCAGTACTAAGTCGTGCACACTATTTTGTGAACTGGAGCTGGGACTATAATGATCAATTTTCACTTCTTATGGATGAGATCGAAAAGTATCAAAAAACCAAAAATGACGAGAATAGAATTCTTGTGAATTTGGCTTCATATGTGCTATTGTTAAATTTTGTCAAGACAAAAGAAGATAAGAAATTTTGGAGAAAAGCCCTATCCACTAGGCATGTACAACAAGACCAAAAAACTGTCAGCACAGCCATCGATCAATCGCAATTTCTGTCAAGTCTAGATAATCACTATGCCAGTATTTTCAACCAAAATTCGGAAGAGCTTGGATTTGATATCCAAATTAAGCAAGATGACGATATGCTTGATGACGATTTATTTAACGAAAAGCCGGTAGGGTTGGTCAATCCCCAAAGGAATACCAGCCAAATTTTAGATTATTTGCAACAACAAATCAATCACCGTGATTCCACCATCACATTTTTCACTCAGGCGTTATCTGTGGATGTTGACCAGGATCAGTTACGGGCCAATAAGGTAATGGTGGAAGGTATACTAGATGAGCTCAATAGATTTTATATATAGTGGGGCCGTTAAACTAATAGACAGTGCTAGTAAGGGGTGATGGGGAAACAAAGTAGTAGTAGGGAATACAATAAGCACAAACTATTTGTGGACACAACATAGTGGCGACTGAGTATGAGACCGTTCACTGTCATTGAAAGTAGTAGAATCATTCAATGTGACAGTTTGCCAATTAATTGCAATGTGGCTGGTAGCAATAAATAACCAGTCAATCCTCGTACTTAAGCTTGTATGACTGCTTTCTCATCTCGTTGATTGAGTGGTAGGCGTGTATCAATTCCAATTCCTTTTGCCGCAAAAGCCTCCTTAAATCTTTGGTGGACTCAGCAAACTGTGACTGTCGTTGAGCATCGTGGTCTTTGACCTTCTTCAAGCTCTGTTCTAAGCATTTAATGGTATCCTTTTGAGCCATAATGGTGTCTCGAGCCAGCTTCAAGTCGGCGGTTAGAATTGCAATTGTGTGTTGAAAGTCATGAATTTGATAGCCAAGGAGCTTTAGCAAGTCGGAAGGTGACGATAGAGACCTAGGCTCTTCCACTGCTGTTTGGGAGCTCTTACCAGAGTCAGACATAAGGAGTGAACAACATGATCGTTGTTCACTATTAACCGGACAGTACCAGGATCCAGAAAAGAGGAGTGCCTGTTTAACCAGGATCGGCTGCGAAAATCAAAATTATGATCCGACATCTCTCGATCAAAATATCGATCAGATTTCGAGTTTTATTTGACTAGTGGGTTAATTGAAGGCGCAGTTCTGGTATCGTGGGTTGCCTTTTGCTTTTCTCAAACGGTTAAAAAGCGATATTAAGTCAGTCTTCCAGTCCAAATATGGTTCCACCCCATTGTATAATGCTTGGAAATAGTTTACCATGTCAATCACTTGGAATTTACAATCACTTCTCAAAAACATATCCTTCATTTCCTCAAAAATTATGACAGGGTGATAATATTCTTTTACACAACAGACTGATAGAGGTCAGACCCTGGATGACTTGCCACGCAAGACTCACACTATTTCACCGTTATCGGGTATAGCAGTACCAAAGTTGTTCCATGGTTAGTTGCGCTTGTGGTTAGTTGCACTGATTTATGTGCTTGTGGCAATTTTCTATTCTTCTATTATAGTTTATTGTCTCCACCACGCACTAACACTTGCTGACCGGTTCCTCCGAGAGCTCAGCTGCGAGGCGGCGGTATTTCTTATCTCTGGCAATTAAGATAACGAAACTTGTTTGGAAACTGAATAACCTTACAAGTCTGAAGTCTGCTTGTGATTTATGCCATATGACAAGTAGAACATCACCTTCTGGGTGCACGATTCTCTTGCAACTCTCTCCATCAAAAACCCCACGTCTTTGACGTGTGTCACTCCTGCAGGTCCATTTTAGATCGCCTCGTACCCATCCAAATCTGGTATCCGCCAATACTCCACACACTTACAATAATGCTGACTAGAATGTTCATCCTACACGTATTAACAAGGAGTACCTAAACTGTTGCAGGCGGAAGGAAAGAATCGGATGTTACCTGTGACTATGCTTTCGATCGCCGTTGGCTGCAAAACCGTGGCTAATCTTTTCATTTTACCCCATTTCCCTATCAGTCGATGGCGGAATGCGTATCTAAGTTGATAGATTTATTTATATCTCCACCGGCCCTGTAATTTTCAGGCCAAAATGGAAGCTCTCAGATCCATAACATCCACTCCTAGAAACCATCTATCCAATGTTCTCTCAGCCAGATCTGAAGTAAGAGTTATCAACAGTCAACATGCCGCTAATGATACTGATTTATTGGCACAAATTGGGTACAAGCAAGAATTAAACAGACACTATTCCACCATACAGGTATTTGGCATTGCCTTTAGTATTATGGGTTTATTGCCCAGTATAGCCTCAGTGATGGAAAGTGGTATCGAATCTGGAGCTTCTGGTTTCGTGTGGGGTTGGTTTATTGCTGGTTTCTTCATTATGTGCACCGGAACTTCCCTTACAATACTTGGGTCTGCTATTCCTACCAGTGGTGGATTATATTATTATACTAATTATTATGCTCCTTCAAAAATAGCGGTGCCTCTAAGTTTTGTCATTGGTTGCTCTAATTCAGTGGGACTTTGTGGTGGTATATGTTCTATAGCTTATGGTTTTGCTACTGAGGTTTTATCAGCTGTATACATTGGTCGTGATGGTGACTTTGAAATCACGAACGCAAAATGTTACGGAATCTTCGCTGCTTGTATAGTATCCAACATATTGGTATGCTCTCTCACTACAAAGCACACCGCTACCTTACAAACCGTCTCCATCATTGTTAACGTCTTCCTTGTAACGTTATTTATTATTGCTGTTCCCATTGGAGCCTCTAGTAATGGTTTCAATAATGGAAAATTCATCTTTGGACCCTTAGAAAATTACAGAACTTGGAATCAAGGTTGGTCATTTGTGCTTTCATGGATGCCTGCAATTTGGACCATTGGATCGTTTGATTCAGTTATTCATTGTTCAGAAGAAGCCAAGAATGCCCAAAGAGCAATTCCTTATGGTATTCTAGGAAGTATTGGGGTATGTTGGATCCTTGGTTGGGTGATTTGTATTGTTGCAACTGCTTCAATTAAAGGGGGTAATACTGAGGCAGTATTGAATAGTAATACTGGGAATCCAATAGCTCAAATTATCTATGATGCCTTAGGAAAAAAATGGGCAATAGCATTCATGGCTTTAATTGCAGTTGGACAGTATTTGATGTGTGTTTCTATCGTTACAGCTGCTTCAAGACAAATTTGGGCTTTTGCTAGAGATGATGGTTTGCCATTTCATAATTTTATCAAGTACGTCAATCCCACTATTAAGGTACCAATTAGAGCTACTCTTTTTGCTGGAATCTTCTCACTCGTAGTTGGATTGCTTGTTTTGATTAATGGAAGCGCTGGATCGGGGGCATTGTTTTCATTGGCAATTGCCTCTAACATGTTGTCATGGGGAGTTCCAGCATTGCTTGTGCTTCTACCCACGGGTAGAGAAAGATTTCAACCTGGTCCATTTTACCTTGGGAAGTTTTTGACTGACGCAGTACACCTTACGACTGTGTTGTGGATTGCATTCATTATAATCATGTCAATGTTCCCTGATACCAAATCGGTTGATAAGGATTCTATGAACTACACTTGTGTAATTAATGTTGGTATTTGGATTATGTCCTTAATTTACTATTTTGTTTATGGCTACAAGTTCTACAGTGGACCTAAATCAAATCTCGATGTTTTTGAAGGAAATACCCAGGATTCTTTCGACCTCGACGGTAAGCTAGATAAAATTTAACTAGCTAGAAATATATCTTTATGACTTGATTGCACATGTTTCAGCTGAAAAGTTGAAAAACACTGATTTGTACTTCACAGTTTGTGAGATTAAGCATAACCATGGAGTAAGAGATGTATTGGCTGCAAATTATGTTGCAGATTTAAATTTTTGGTAAAAATAAATGCTCATTTCACATTAATGAATCTCCAAAAATATGCTCACTATCTATAAATATACCTTGATTGCTTAGCTTCAACCACCACTTTCTTCTACACAAAGTGTCCTTTAATTAACTGTGTAACGGGTAGTGTATCCATCTCCTTTTGGATATCACACTCGTTAATCGTGTTTACGCTAATTCATAATTAGATAGTACGTCGAGGTTGTGTTGTTGTATAAATCATCTATCCATAAGTCATCTAAACATAATTCATAAAGTAAATGTAAAGTCGTCACTTTTCGTTTAAAAAGGCATCGTGATCTATTTTTCTTTACGGTATGTGATCTCTCCACTGATTAATAAAATATACCCTGTGTCATCCTTGGAGAAATCATTCCATAACTGGATCGCGGCCTGCTTGAGCTTCTTGTCCTCTTCGGGGTCCTTTGACAATGACTCGCCACTATTTTGAGCTCTATTGATTAAAAGGGAACACCATTGTTTTTTTTCTTCAATATCGGCAAGGGTCTTGGTGGAGCTGGTAGAATGAATGTTAGAAACAATGTAACCTGCATCAATAGCTTTTTCTCTCAAGTTTCTACCAGCAATTGGATCCGTAGATCCCACTTGAACTCTACTTTGCAAAAAGATGTTGAAAATGGACTCATACTTTGAGGGGTAAACAATACCAGCCTTAAGATCTGCATCTTTCACACATACATGTCCATCAGGCTTGGTAACTCGTTTGAGTTCTCGAAGTCCCTTCACAGGATCCTCCAAATGTACAATCACTTGATGGGCATAAACAATATCAAACGTATTGTCTTCAAAGGGTAACTCATATATGGATCCAAGTCTAAACGATACATTCTCAGGATTACCTGCCTCGGCTTTATATTTGTTCGCAACCTCAATAATTTCTGGGGTAGGTTCAACTCCCACAATGGTACCTTCAGGAATGTACTTGGCAAAGTCTGTAGTGATGGACCCTGGACCGGACCCTACATCTAACACTTGAGAATTGGGCTTAATTAAGGGAATCACAAACTCAATCGAGTTCTGTACCGTTCTATTGGCATGAGTAGCATATATGGCCTTTTTCACACCATCCTTATAGTAAGCTTGATCATTAACCATAATGTTAATAAGTATCTAAATAATTGTTCGTTGATTTTTTAGGGCCCTACACGTTATGAGCAAATGGAATTCACTATTTGCATGACAACTTTTATCCCTATCCAACCCCAGAATTGGAATGACGGTTGTGCAGGTATCCCGGCCAGTACCGCGACATCGCATGTGGCTTTCCCGGCTGTCGGGATCAAGGTGTTCAATACAAATCACAAAGTTTTCATGCTTACGGATGAACATACTTGCAGTGGTACCTTCATTGGCATGATTGGTTATATTTCGCCTGGGAGGTGAGAATTTTTTGCGCTTGTAGTACTTTTTCAAATATAGCTCAAGGGTGGTGTGTCACGTGCTTTCCCCATTAAATTCCAGCCAATCACACCCGCGTAATTTGTAAAGATTCCCGGGGGAAGTTCCGACCAAAATTTTTATGTTGTTAAAAACTCACTTTAGCTAGTTGGTTAAACCTATAATTCTTCTTAGTTCAGTCTAACTCATCTACAACTTAATCATCAGATTAATCTACACAACCCACAGCATGTTCAGAAATATCATTCGTCCCAGATTTGCTAGAGGATTAGCCACTAGTGCTGTCCCAAAGGAAACTAGAGTGAAGCGTTTCCAAATTTACAGATGGAACCCAGACACTCCAGAAGTTCAACCAAAGATGCAATCTTATGATATTGACTTGAATGACTGTGGTCCTATGGTTTTGGACGCTATATTGAAAATTAAGAATGAACAAGATCCAACTTTGACATTTAGAAGATCTTGTCGTGAAGGTATTTGTGGATCTTGTGCCATGAACATTGGAGGTAGAAACACCTTGGCCTGTTTGTGTAAAATAGATCAAGACAACACCAAGGATTTGAAAATTTACCCATTACCTCACATGTTCGTGGTGAGAGACTTGGTGCCTGATTTGACTCACTTCTACAAGCAATACAAGTCTATTCAACCATACTTGCAAAGAGAAACTCATCCAGCTGATGGTCGTGAAAACTTGCAAAGCATTGAAGACAGAGCCAAATTGGATGGTTTATATGAATGTATCTTATGTGCTTGTTGTTCAACTGCTTGTCCTTCTTACTGGTGGAATCAACAACAATACTTGGGTCCTGCTGTGTTGATGCAAGCTTACAGATGGTTGATTGACTCCAGAGATGAAGCCACTAAGTTTAGAAAGGAAATGTTGCAAAACTCCATGTCTTTGTACAGATGTCACACCATTATGAACTGTTCCAAGACTTGTCCAAAGGGTTTGAACCCAGGTAAAGCCATTGCCGAGATCAAGAAACAATTGGCTTTTGATTAAACATTATCCCATCTTGCATCCCTGGTGGTAAAGGTCTAGAGTTTATGGACTTGCTCTCTATTTTCTCTTTATTTATTCCTATTTATTTCATCACGCATAAGAATACATGTAATAAGTGAAACAGTGAGTAGTATTTGATAATTTCAAGAACTATTGTGCTTTATCGTATGTTATACACAACTGATATGATTTAACTAAACTCGACCCATGTTGATCGACCATCTCGATCGAATCACTGGACATGTTTGCAATTTTGTAATTTTTACTGAATTTAGCTGAAAGTTCCCATTTTCACTATGAAGTTCCTCTAACCTCCAAACTTCAGTGAGCACCGTTAAAAGTCTTGAAAAATCTTCTGTTAGTGCTTAATCTTATTCCAATATGCAGGGATAATGATTGATCCCTAATTTTCATTGATTGAATCCACCAAACCTCATTCAGATCAATTAAACAAACTACTCCTATTTACATGACTAGGTTAGGTACCTTCATTATTAAGGTGTTGGGTTGATTTGTCGCGTGTACTTACCGCACGCGTAAGTCCGAAAAATGGGGTAATCCGAGCCATTAACGATCCCTTTCAAGTAAAAGATCTCCCACAAAGAACCTATCGGCAAAAAGCGGTACTAAGTAAGAGGTGATCATTTTAAAACAATAGGTTTAGTGGTGTTTCTGATCTATAGCAATTAAATAATTTTTTATTTTTTGCTACAAGAATTGCCTTTCGATTGGTGTAACCTTAACACGTTTGTTAGTCCGCTGCGGAGTTCTAAATGACTTGATAATGCCCCTCTATAATAAAACCCCTCGGAATAATTGTTTAATCTCTCGGATACTGAAAAGTCATGAACATATAAAACATCAACGATCTGGTAGGTTTTTCTGTATCAATCAATTGGTTTACTCGATTATATACATCACATCAAAATGTCTAAAGGAAAGGTTTTATTAGTGCTCTACACTGGAGGTGAACACGCCAAACAAGAATCCCGTTTATTGGGAACCATTGAAAACGAACTAGGAATTCGTAAATTCGTGGAAGATAATGGCTATGAATTGGTCACAACTTCCGATAAAGATCCTGAACCTTCGTCTCAGGTAGACAAGGAATTACAAGATGCTGAAGTGATTATTACCACTCCATTTTTCCCCGCTTATGTGACCCGTACCAGAATCGAAAAGGCCCCTAAATTGAAAATTGCTATTACTGCTGGTGTTGGGTCTGATCATATTGATTTGAATGCTGCCAATGAGAAAAAAATTACGGTTGCAGAAGTCACCGGGTCCAATGTGGTATCTGTTGCCGAGCATGTTATCATGACGATCTTGGTGCTTATCAGAAACTTTGTTCCTGCTCACGAACAAGCAGTTGGAGACGGTTGGGATATTGCAGGTGCTGCAAAACAAGAGTTTGATTTGGAGGATAAGGTTATTGCAACCGTTGGTGCAGGAAGAATTGGTTATAGGGTATTAGAAAGATTGATAGCATTCAATCCCAAGAAGTTACTTTACTATGATTATCAAGAATTGCCCTCCGATGCGGTTCAAAAATTGAATGATGCATCAAAGCTCTTCAATGGTCGCGATAACATTGTTGAAAGAGTTCTTGACCTTGAAGACTTGGTTGCTCAATCTGATGTGGTCACCATAAACTGTCCTTTACATGAGAAATCCAAGGGTTTATTCGACAAGAAGTTGATTTCTAAGATGAAAAAGGGAGCTTACCTTGTCAACACTGCTAGAGGTGCAATTTGTATCGAACAAGACGTGGCTGACGCTGTCAATTCAGGTCACTTAGCAGGTTATGGTGGTGATGTATGGTACCCACAACCAGCACCTAAGAATCACCCTTGGAGATCCATGAAAAACCCCTATGGTGGTGGAAATGCCATGACCCCTCACGTCTCTGGTACTTCTTTGGATGCTCAAGCAAGATACGCTGCTGGTGTTAAGAGTATTTTGCAAAGCTATTTTTCCGGCAAGTTTGATTACAGACCTCAAGACGTCATTGTTATCGATGGAGATTATGCAACTAGGGCCTATGGTGAACGTGCAAAGAAATAAGTGACCATTCTATTGAATTTGGAGCCAGCTAGGAAAATAGTTACTAATGTGTCTCACAATGC
Source organism: Suhomyces atakaporum (assembly GCA_030561405.1). Taxonomy (NCBI): domain Eukaryota; kingdom Fungi; phylum Ascomycota; class Pichiomycetes; order Serinales; family Debaryomycetaceae; genus Suhomyces; species Suhomyces atakaporum. Next base: position 98,036 of record JAKTXH010000043.1, read on the forward strand.
TGGTATATATGACCTCTGGTAATGTTTTTGTTATGACGAATTTAGTGTAGTGAAATTTTTATTATTTCAATATATCAATAGTATTGTTCAATGATACTTGCTGTAATTTTTGAAGCTGTATTGTTGGGAACATTGACACTAAATTTCTATAAAAATCATGCGCATAGAGATTAGATAAGTGGTATTGACATAATAGACGGAAAAAAAAAACTATTGTGGTGTATTTGGTGGTGGGATCGTCTATACATACACAATCATATGTCTAGAAATCAGCTTAAATCAGTCCAGAAAAAATACGACTATTGAAACTTAACCAGTACGATCTAAAACTGCACTCCACAATATGCAAACAATCTAAAAGATTCATTCGGCTAGTACCAACTCAGAATGAAATCAATACAACAACAAAAGTCATCATCTGTAAGGGCATGCCCTAATGTCAACTAAGAAAAAACATTAGGGGCTGAAACACGAATTGCAAAAAGGTACGAGAAGTTCAATGTCACATGTTGACTAAAATCGTGCTATAGCTTAATTTGAAACGTTTCGTGATACGAAATTAGCAAATAGCTTAGTATAGGTCCCACTTATCATCTACCTGTTCAAGCTGAAATGTGTACCCAGAGTATTTTTACAGGGAAGACTATTCTTTGAAGTGTTTGTTAAAAATTTCAGGAAGTGTTCAAGTTGAATTTTTTTAGTAAGAGTATAGACTTTTCGTCCGGTCCAATTACGAATCAACTTTAATCCAGAATATTGTGTTACGTATATCCTACGCCAAAGACACCCAAAAAGGCTAACAATTTAAAACAATACTGAATTGAGTAAATTATATTAATGCAATACTGTATCAACCCTCCTCTAAATAAGACTGAATCACAAGAAATCTATTTTGTCGTCTAAAGATATTTTCCATCCACTAATGGATAACCTTGTAGCTTGATTGCCTTACATGAGCTATAAATTAACTTTATTGAAACCCAAAACGTAGAACTAAACTCTGAAGGTACAGGGATGCTATGTACATGATTTTGCTTTTAGTAACTTGTGTAGAATGAACTGTCCGGTTGTTTGATACGTCCTCATTGATCCGTTATGCGACTGTAATATATGGTACAACTATTCCTTGATAGCATCTTGAATGGCCAACTTTCTGGAATGGGTGTCAAAATGATCTCTCAATTCTTGGATATTCATCTTGACTGGATCAGCTTTCATCACATTCTTATCTTTGAAAGTAACTTCTATGGATGGAGTTTCGGAAGATGTCTTTGTCAAAACTTTGCAACTGATCTTAGCAGTGGAAGGGACTCTTGCGAGGAATAGTCTGGCGGATCTGCCTCCTGCAGTGAAGGGGTCAAACTTGACTACCACATTCGTGAAGTATTTCGTAATCATCGTATTGGTTGTTGCCTATGGTGGGTTTCAAAAAATTTTCGAGAGTTGATACTCGCGAGAAAATTGTCGGTCACGTGATCAGTACCAATAGTACAGTAGTTAATGTTGTAATACTCCCCTACATTTCAGTGTGACTTTCTAAGACTGACAGCTATAGAATAAGTGGTTCCTCAGAAGCATTTACACATCTTTAATGGAAAATGAATTGAAAAAAAAAAAAATTAAAAATAAAAGAAAAGATGAAATTTTGTTCAATTTTAAAGAAATTTTGAGATTTTATGAATACGAAAATTTAAGCCATAGCTATGTGAGAAAGTTTAAGTCAGCTGGGATCTATGGAATAAGAGATGGCGATACTTATTTCTCAGTCAACAGATCCGGATGAACTCTATTGTAGAGACTGGTGCTTAGATTCGTCCGGGTTATGTCAACTACGAAATCCAACCAAGTAAACCATTCCAGTGAAGGAATTCGTCAGAATATTTTTGGTGGTTGTGGTACCCTCATTTGTGACCATAAATGCTCAGGGAGGTGCTATAAATCTACGATTCAGCAACCCATTGAGTGCCGTTGCCATTTTAATTTAGAAGACTTAATTGTGGCTAGCAATTATCAGCATCGAGGTCTTGAGGGCTTATTGGTGGCTTTTGGCAATTGCAGCAATCGATGAGGACCGTAAATGAAAAATGTAAGTGGCCGATGACTTCACAAAGAAATGAGCGATTCTAAAGAGAGCCTTCAACAATCAAACGGCTTCGGTAGTTTTCTTTTAGTTATTACTGAGGTTTCAGGAAACCCAGTCTAGAGGTTCTTCTGGTACGCCACCACCAAGCTTATTGTTGACTGCGAAATTGTATATGCAGTAGTGCATGGTTGCAACCGTAGCCGAGCTCGCAACCGACAGCACCAAGTGTACCAGGATACGCATACACGTAGAGCAATGTATCCTTACTTATTCGCATGCCCAATAAAACCACAAGAGTCTGAAAGTAAGTATAGAAAGTTAGGCTTATTCCCGTAGCTAAGAAATTTAAATGATGGCTTAAGGGGAAACCCGGAACATGAACCTAATTAGCTCGTCTAAAGTTAGTTCCTCAAAACTGGGACCTGGAACGTTATAAAATATACGTATTTTTTAAGGGGCAGAGGAAACGAGCATCCTTCTCACTGTATTACCGATCTCGTCGACGACTATTACCGGTCACTAAGTTACTTGAAGTGTAAAACGTAAACATAACTTCTCATAAGGTATTTCATGATTTCTCATATAATTCTTAGCGTACAATGAGGTCAATCATATTAAAGTCCGAATCATAAAGTATTATGGCTCGGCATTAGGATAAAGATACGATAAAGCCACCAACCACCACTAGAATAACCTTGGATCCGAACTACAGAGATAATGCGAGCGTTTAGGACGTTGGTGGATTGCGATAAATTTAAAGTTTACCGTCCAAACTAGACTGATTATTGCACTCGATCTAGGAGTTGAGCTCTGAAGAGTACCATAACAGGTTCCAGAAATTCCACGTCAAACTTAAGGTTCAAAGGATCAACAAAAAAGTAATTTCGTATGAGCACCGGATTTAATTACTAATAACATATAGAAAACTGTAGTAGCCCAACTTTTTATAATATTAACAATTGTTGGAGCCCACGTCATGGTGCAACTTGCCAAGTCTTGGAGTTCTTCCCACACTGCTAATTGTTAATTATAACTAAACAATGTACTGTTGACACGGTTGGCTTTGATGAATTTCGGATGTCCTAATTGGGAACAATAGGTTAAACAATAAGCGTGGAAGGATTAGCTAGTATTAGCGTTCCTTAATAAAGCAAGCTTCTCACAAGCGTGGCCCAAGGAGTCAATCCTCATGAAAAGATTGATCCCAAGTGCTGGTAAAGCTAGGCGGGCCACAATTCGTAATTTGTGATTTTGCATGGCAAGTTCCCTACATGAACAGCAAGAATTATACGAATAGCGGTTTGTTGTAAATTATGAATATAACCCTTTCAACACAAATCGAGCTTCTATGCGTTGCAGTTGCAGTTGCAGCCACGGTTGGGAGAGGATACGCCCCTGTTTTTATAAGATGTAATGATTAACAAATTGTTTTGGGGTTAGAATCCCCCAGTGAATAAAACAACGATCAAATCTTCTATTGATCAAAGGATACTGTCGTTGGTTTAGCCTACCATGAATCACTACGCGAATCACGACTATTGCAAACAATTTTACAATAGGTCAAGGAGTCCAAAACTTGTGGTTCGCGACAAGCTCCCTATTGTCCACGCATCAAGGAATAAATCTAATTATGTTGGTAAATGGACTGTATAAATAACTATTGTCTGAAAAAAAGTGATTGTTCCCAATTCAGTACATAACATAACTTATTGCGAATAAAGGGTTCGGGAAGAGTTGACGGAAATTCTCACCGCTATTTTCTAAGTTGGTGGTCTGTATGTATTATTGTTGAGGTACAGTTTTCACCATTTTAGTATACATAAATCCTACTGCAAAGAATTAACAATCAAGTGAAGTACGAGATTACGCGTAGTGATGAACTATCAATAGTAAGGATGGTTAGTAAATATCACAGAATATCTTGATTGATATTGCACTTATGAGCCTCTATCATTAAAGTCGTATTATTGTTCTGTTTCATATTTCTTGAGACTAGAACCAGTTGCTTTGCTATCAAGTTAGTCTTGACAATAGATAACTTAGTTCAATTGAAATATACTTCCAATCACCATATATTTCTTTATTCTTTAAACTTAAATTTATCCTAATTAGGTCACTTCAACCCTCATTGTTATCAATTTTTTTTTTGACCGGAATTACAACTCTGCATAAAGATTGACGCCAAAAAAATATTATCAGGCGTAAATACAATTTGCAATTTTACAATAAGGTTTATCTTAATGTGGTTGTTCCAACTATACCGACTATAGATTATTGTGGTTGGGTAAACTCGGGCGTATTATTCTTGTTTGATCTCAAGAAGGCTTGCTCAAACAATTTGTTTATAACACCAGCAATTCCACCAAATTATATTCTTTTTTGTTTATCACTAACTAACTAACTAACTAACTAAACTAATAGGACCTTCAAGTAAGGACTACTACCCATACGAGACTCACTTAATAACTGATCTCGACGAAGTTCATTTCTTCAAAACAAATTCAATAATTATCCAAATTTATTCCCACCCCACTACATTCGTTTCAAAAATTAGTTGCAATGATTTTTTCAAGATCCGCAGCCCTTAGTATCGCTTTAGCATCCACCAGTTTCTTAACCGGAGTTAAGGCTAACAACAAGTATTTCAATGATGACTACGCAGACTTGACTTTAGATCAACCAACTACCAAGTACTGTTCCCCAAGAAGTATTATTCAAGTTGGTCAAGGTACTCAATTTGTTTCAAACTTCAAGAGACATATTGGTGCTGACGTCGGTGCTCAAGTTGCAGCCGATGTTTTGGGTCTCGTTGGTGTCGATGTTGGCGCTGGTGTTGGCGTTGATGTCGGTAAGAGACACATTGGTGCCGATGTCGGTGCTCAAGTTGCAGCCGATGTCTTAGGCCTCGTTGGTGTCGATGTTGGCGCTGGTGTTGGCGTTGATGTCGGTAAGAGAGAAGATCTTATTAAGGCTACCCAAGAAATTGTTAAGAAGCACATTGGTGCTGACGTTGGAGCTCAAGTTGCCGCTGACATTTTAGGACTCGTTGGTGTCGATGTCGGTGCCGGTGCTGATGTTGACATTGGTAAGAGAAAGATCTCTGCTGATGTCGGTGCTCAAATTGCTGCTAGCATTTTAGGTCTCCTTGGTGTTGACATTGGTGCCGGAGTTGGTGTCAATGTCGGAAAAAGACACATTGGAGCTGATGTTGGTGCTCAAGCTGCCGCTGACATTTTAGGACTCGTTGGTGTCGATGTCGGTGCTGGTGCCGATGTTGATATCGGAAAGAGAGAAGAACTTATTAACGGTGTCCATGAAATCATCAAGAAGCACATTGGTGCTGATGTTGGTGCCCAAGTCGCCGCTGACGTCTTAGGACTCGTTGGTGTTGATGTCGGAGCTGGTGCCGATGTTGACATCGGTAAGAGAAAGATCTCCGCTGATGTCGGTGCTCAAATTGCTGCTAGCATTTTAGGTCTCCTTGGTATTGACATTGGTGCCGGAGTTGGTGTTAATGTCGGTAAGAGACACATTGGTGCCGATGTCGGTGCTCAAGTTGCCGCTGACATTTTAGGACTCGTTGGAGTCGATGTCGGTGCTGGTGCCGATGTTGATATCGGAAAGAGAGAAGAACTTATCAATGGCGTCCATGAAATCATCAAGAAGCACATTGGTGCTGATGTTGGTGCCCAAGTCGCCG
>JAKTXH010000044.1:0-98961 GCA_030561405.1 Suhomyces atakaporum
GAGATTTTGCTAAAGGACAAAGATTTCCATTCCTGCTATATACCTACAATTAGCCACAAGAAAATTGTAATCACCAATGGAATTGGAATTTGGGCAGAAGGATTCTATAATTTGTTTAGGTATATCAGTACCAAAAAAATGCTGGTCGATGATGAAACATACCAGCAAGCAAAGGAGCAACTTGATATTATTCATCGTAACGGTATAGCCCATAATGATATAAGTGAACGGAATATATTAATTTCTGAAGATGGAAAACTATACATTATCGATTTTGGGCTATCCGTTACAAGAAACCATCCTTTCTTTGAACAAATTAAAAAGGAGGATAGGAATAATCTCGACTACATATTCAAGGGAGTCTTCTCTTGACCGTTCGGAACCGCAAGTTTACGGGGCCAATTCACACAGGCTTCAAGCCGAGAGAAAAGAAATCCTCAAGCGATTCAATTATTTACCATTAGTGAATGCGGTTCGGGATGATACAGTTAATCTGATATCAGTGGGTCAAATGTTCGGTTTTCTTTTTTGTCTTTAACAATGCTAGTATTCTTATTCTGACCTTCAATAACCAACAAGATAATGATATCCCGGTGAACGTGAATTTTATTGCTAAACGTGTTGATTTGGGTGTAAAGAGATAAAGAGGAAACAGTCGAGATTAGTTAGGATAAACTTAATTGATACCTTAAGTTTCAATTCAGCCTAAAATACGTACAATAATTTCAATAAGACTAGAGCAAATGAGATTAGAGCTCTGTGTTTCCTCGGAGTGATCAGTTTCGGTAGTGATATTTATATAAAAACACTTTGCAGAGGATACACTTTCTATGATGGGTTCCCTTGCAAAGGCAACACTTAACTACTTTCCACCCTTATCAACATACGTTAGCATGACACACCAATGAATATTAATAGATAACAAAAAACTCCTAGATTTCAAAATACTTTTGAATACTCTTGTAGGTCTGTAAAACTCTCAACATTTCTCAACTTAACTCTCTTAATAAATTACAGTGTATCTCTCCAGTACGCCACCCTAAGGTGTACCAATAGAGAAAACCACAACGGATCATTTAACCCAAACATCCCTGATCATCATAGCCATAAACATTCCTGAAGCATCAGAAGCATCAGGCTAGTTGTAGTGCTACATTTGTCGGTTTCAGTTTTCCGTTTCAGTTGGTCCTTGTCGATTCTTGCTGCTTTTCGCACCCATAACAAGCCAGATTTGTAGGAAGATCATCACCACCAACCAGTGGTCACCAGTACAGTGGTACCAGGACGTGAGCTTGCTTCCAAGACAAGAACTACTCAGCCAGACTAGACTTAGCGGGTGCTACACTACCTCAAGCCCTCCCCTACTTAAATGCCCTCTTCACACACCATCAGTTGCTTCATCCGCACTGGCCAAATCGGGCAATATATACACACAAATCTATCACTATCCACCACTCTTTTCCTATGGCCCTCTTCCAGAACTTCAACACCCACTCCCTCAGAACCACCCGAGGGTTCAAGCTCAAGCAGTCGCTGCCGATCTCCAGCCCCCAGCCGGTCTCGAGTTCTGCGTTTCCTCAGCAAGAACTCAACCAGCCCTACCAAACTATCCATCTTAACAACGGCAATGGCGGACAAGCGGTTTCTACTCATAAAGACATTCGGAGCTACGCCGAACAAACGTTAGGGTCCGACAACGCGTTGATTCAGGCCGTCAAGCTTCCTCAGGATGAAGATATCAACGAATGGTTGGCCATCCATGTGGTAGATTTTTATAATCAAATCAACATGTTGTATGGGGCCATCACCGAGTTTTGTTCTCCAGCAACATGTCCTCGGATGATCGCTACCGAGGAGTACGAATACTTGTGGCAAGAGACTTCGGGTAACGGTGCCAATGGTGCTGTTTCTCTGCCCAAGAGACCAGTATCGTTACCAGCGTGTGAATACATTGAAAACTTGATGAATTGGGTTCAGGGATTCTTTGATAATGATAACATTTTCCCCTCCAAAATTGGCGCTCCGTTTCCTCAACAGTTCCCTACTCTTGTTAAAACCATCTTCAAGAGATTGTTCAGAATATACGCTCACATCTACTGTCATCATTTCCATGAGATCAGCGAGTTGGGCTTGCAAAGTCACTTGAACACCTCGCTCAAGCACTACGTGTTGTTTGCCCATGAGTTCCACTTGATTAGCCAGAAGGATTATGGACCTTTGGAAGATTTGGTGGAGACCATGCTCAAGAAGTAGTCCTGAACCGGTTTCACGGGATACAATGTATAGTTAGAATGTATAATGAGTTAGTTACAAACAGAGGATCAATAACCATGGTAATGAAAATTAGTAAAAGTGAGTCTATGAATATTTCAATACTCCCAAATGCCGAGACCTTAGGAATGGTTACAAGTACTAAGTATGGTATTGTCACAATTCATCATGATCCATTACGAATCATCATTACAATTTATTGTTTTCGTTCATGTTATTTTGGATGATATCCAGGAAATGAATAAATTTTCCTTATCAAGCGACGATTCATCTTGCTAATTTTTGAGCTCTTTGGGATTCTTTCATTTTTCTTCTTCTTTAAACAATATTACCAACTGAATCGAATGGACTACTGAATTTTTCTTTTTCAGGTTAGCTTAGCTTTCCTAATCTAGGTAATACGATTTGTGGTAGAGATGTGAGGTACATGCTGATCTCGTAGTATAGAGGAATGTGAAATATTCGTTGTAAGGTGAACTGACGAGTTCATAAAGAAGTACAAAAGATAAAAAAATATCCAGAAAAAGAACAATAAATCACCAACTATTTTGTAGGGCAATGGATTATCTTGATGGCAGTGTAAGGATATGATAATAAAAAAGAAACCATTATTGATGGCAGTGCAAGGGAATTATAATATTATTTGTATATTATTTGTGGTAGAGTTACACTAGGTCCCTACTGATTACCTGTTGGTTGACTTCTTTTCATTTAATCTAATGCAAATAGCTACAGGCAAATATATCCTATGTTAATCTATTATTAATTTGTCTATATCAATTCCACCTCTGCTACTAAACAAAGGTGGTCTGAGGGATACTGTCCCAATCTAGGCTGTCCTGAAGGTTCGGGTCCCATTTCCTGAGGTAATGGCAATTTCAATAAGCTCCTTAATCTAATATTCTGGTTCTCAAGTTCTTCTAAAGTGTCTACCTTTTTGGAGTAGTCATCTTTCTTGTCCCAGGGTGCAATCACAAAGATATAATCCAATAATCCTCGCCAAGTATGCGCCCAGTTGGAGAAAAACGGCTCGTTCCTATCATTATCTAAACCGGAGTTTTCAGGATGGACTTCACGATATCCTACGGAATATAATGAAATAGCTCTGCGATCAAGCGAGTTATGGACATCTTCAATCTGTTTCACGAGCTTGAGCTGGTCCTCTGTAGCCTCATAGTGTTCAGGACATGGATCTTTGGGTTGGTTAGATCCAAATTTTTCAATGTTTCCACCTTCTTCCTCTTCCTCTTCTTCATCCTCCTCTTCAGCACCTTCCACCAATCCTCGATTACGAGAATAGAGGTATGATAAAGAGCACGAGATTACAGTACTGGCTCTACCTTTGAATGAAACAGGTTTTGCGGTGATGGCCAAATAGGGACTGTCAATCGGTTGACTGTTCATATCTCCAGCAAAAAAATTGTAGAATCCGTTAGAGTTGCCCAAAACCTTGGACAACGTCTCCTGGAACTGTTTAAATTTGTATAGCACGAGATATGTTTGTCTTGCTCTTTCGAAAGTACCGAAAGGGTGCCAGAATAAATGAGTAGTACCAATGATAAGACCATTCTTTTGGGTCAAGTGGGGGTACTTTTCAAGTATACCCGGCAGAAATTCAAGGTAACACATAAAACCAACATTTTGAGTGATTGTACGAGGAATAGGTAATGGTACTTCTTGATCCGATGTTCTTTCGGAATCGTAGTTTATGAAGCTCTGGTGTTTGCAAGTAAAGTACTGGCTTCTGTAAACAATGGCCAAACCATGGTTCTTTATATTGGACCTATAATACTTAGAGTGGTAGCCCAACTTTTCAAACTCTTTCTTCCAGAACGAATTATACTGGATAAAATCCAATTCTTGTAAGCACATGACATCAGCATTGTAGAATTTAAGTTCAGCTAGTAATGCCCGGGACCTATGGCCCCATTTGAGGGCATTGCCGCTGGTAGGAAACAATTTTCGTCTGATTAAAGCTTGGGCTAAAACATTGTAGGTCATTATCTTGATGCGAAGACCATGACCTAACTCCGTCAGTTTTGTAGATATCGGGGCCAATTGTCTTTTGATGAAGACTGGATCGGATTCCGTCACCTCTGGATCAATTCCTTTTGCTAAAAGTTCTTCCTTCTTGGCTTGCTTCTTGAGGTTTCTCAATCGTCTTTGTTCTTCAATATATTCAGGTGTAAGTTGGGAAGGATCCATGGATTTTTTAGAAGACTTTTTGGACTTTTTGGACTTCTTAGAAGCATCCCCAGTCACGGGTGTCGCCTCGGTCGTTTCTTGTTTGGTTTGCTCTGTAGTACTCATCTAAAGAATTGAACACGCACTCAACCAAAAGTCAAATCCATCTAATTCAGATTCATTACACCGAAACTAATCACACCTTTCCAACCCCTACAAAGTCATGTCATATGCCAAGTTGGATCAACTCCAATCACAAGTCTATTCACAATTGGAAGAGCTTCTTGTGGTAAATCAAAGCGCCATTGATCCCAAAGTCGAACGGACCAAAATCACCAGAAGACTAAACTCCATTTTAATTCAGTATAAAGAGTACCTTAAGATCTTGAAGAACAGGCTCAGTAGGGGTACCAGAGAGCAATTGGATGAGTACGAGCTATACGAGTCGAAGTTGACATCAATCAAGGCCAAAGTACGATCCGTTCAGTTGCTTGCTAATGAAGTGAACATTGCTGAAGAGAACAAGCGGATCTTAGACAAGTATGGGGTAAAAAGCGAAGAAAAGAAGGCTAAAGATGGATCCGAAAACCCCAGAGATCAATTGTTTGGAGATCGCAGAGGGACTAACAAGGACGAAACTGTCTCTACTGATCAACAAGTGTTGTCACACAATAAGAAAATCACCTCTACATTACAAGCGACTAGAGAGTTGATGTCAAGCACCGTGCTCCAGAGTGAACTCAACTTGGATGCGCTTGACCAGCAAACGAAAGATCTCCACAAGTTAAATGAACAATATTTAACATTTGCTGATTTACTTAACAAATCGAAGCAAACAGTTAAGTTTATCGAGAAACAAGACAAGTCCGACCGTAACCGAATTTATCTCAGCTTTGGCTTTTTCTTCTTGTGTTGTGCATGGGTATTATGGAGAAGAGTGTTGCGGACTCCAGTCAGAATTCTTTTGTGGTCTTTCTTCAAGATATTTGGAATATTTAGCTGGCTCTTCGGCCTGTCCAAAATTCCACAGCCAGTTCCTTCAATCACAGATGTAATATCTTCCACAGCAACAGAATTAATCTCCTCCTCAGCATCAGAAATCATATCTTCTACAGCAACAGCATTGGCATCATCTATCGATTTCGAGAAAGAATTTGTAGTGGATCTCGATGACCCCACGTCGATCATTGAACTGATAGTCACAACCGCATCTTTGGTCATGGACGAGTTGTAATTAATGAGTGGCCCATAAGTTGTACTTGATCAACATAAACATATAAAGAAATAGATGATATTAACTTTTCTTCATTAATAAATTAATTCATTGGTATTATTACTAAATCCATTGATACTCATTACTCTACCGCAATGTACTACTGATTAATATCATTGATATAAGTTTGCTATATCCATTGATATACGTTTGCTATATCCATTGATATCCTTTGAATTGTGAAGATAGATAGGACTGTGACCACATCAATATTTGAGTTAATAACCTCTTCTATCTTCGATATTCACCGAGTCTTAATTTCCTTGTTGAAGAAAGTATTAAGTCGTCACCTTAATGACACTGTAAATAATTCTTCATTACTTCCTTTAATCTCATAAATCATTCCAATTTAGCTAGTAATTTTAGACGGTTTCAACCTTTACAGAAGAACCGTTATTTTTTGAACTTTCAAGAGCAGCACTGACAATAGCCAAATGATGGAAAGCTTTTTCGGGAGTGACTACCACCAACGATTTATCATTGGCTTCAACAGCAGCAGCAAAGTTGGTGAATTCTTCGAAGGTAGTGTTTACTTCATCAACTTCAATCACGGTCTTTTCGGAAGCAGATTGTTGACTGGAACCGGTTTGGTAGGTGATAGTTGGCTTTTTCAAGGCTGGAGAGAAGTCATACACAACTGAACCGTTGGTACCGTAGATGATGAAGGTAGAAGATTTATCGGTGGCACCAAAAGCAGACCCGTAGGTGAAAGTACCAATGGCACTGCTTTTCAATTGGACAGTAGAGAACAAAATATCAACATCACCACTTTCTTCTCTAACTTGCTTGGTTAAAGCACTGAGAGATTCAACTGGACCCAACACATCAGTTAACAATGCCAATTGATGGACCCCTCCATCACTCAAGTATCCTCCGATATGTTCTGGCTTTAATCTCCAGCTGGTGTTCAAGTATTTGTTGCTCTCATTGAAAGCACCAGTGGCTCTGTAGGTAAAGGATACAATATCTCCGATTTTGGGAAGCACGTCTTCCTTCAAGATCTTGATAGATTTACGGAAAGACCAGTTTTCCAAAACTGCAATAGGGATATCAGTGGTTCTAGACAATTGAACAATCTCTTTTGCTTGTGCCAAGTTTGCGGCAATAGGCTTTTCGAAAGCTAAAGGTTTCTTATTTTGAACTGCCAACTTGACCACGTCTAAGTTGTATTGCACTGGAAGTAACGCATCGACAAAGTCGACTTTTTCATTGGTGAAAATCTCCTCTAACGAGTCATGAACATTAGCTTTATCAATATTGGCTTTTTCAGCAAAGGCTTCAGCTTTAGATTTGGTTCTATTGTATGCAGCAACAGGAGTTAAGTTGGCAATCTTTTGAATATTTGGCAAATGCTCATCGGTAGCAAAGATACCGGTTCCGACGATAGCTAAATTGAGGTTTTTGGAAGACATATTTGAATAATTGAATGAGAATGGATTATCCCTTGTATTTATAAGGTCCGGATCAATTATGACAGGCAATGGTTGTGAATACTAGCGATACCACGTGACCGTGGAACGACCTTCCCCAATCTTTCCCCCACACAAAAGGTATCCCCCACGCATCATCAAGCAAACAGGTAAATTTGAAGTCATTTCAGTGAAGAGGTTGCATTTGTAGTTTCGGAATAATCGAAGGTCGTAGCGACCTGCTTGAAAAAGGATAAATTGTATGCAAAGCTCTTGATATCAATAGATGATGAGTAATCAGAAGCATTTCTTATAGAGGCCCTTCGGGAACTTGAACTATTGAGTTCTTTTAGTATGTTTAAAATGTTAAACTCCGACATGATTTTCCGGTGTAATTTTGACAAGTTGTGGATGAGGACGGCCGATTTATCCGCGTTAGTTGCAAATTTGCAATCAATTTCAGAATCAAATAACTCTCTGATGGCTCGGCATAGGCCGTTGTAGTTGAGCTTGAAGAATTTGCGGCCATAGAACGAGAACACGAGCGGGTACTTGTACTCGATGTTGACGATCCAGGAACGTAGGAGGTACTCAAAGTCGTTGAGTAACGACAATAAAGGAAGCTCTTTGGAGGTGGTAAGATACAGTAGGTCTAAAGTAACACGATCTAGTGCAACAATGTTCGAATTGTTCGAATGTTTGTGGTTAGACTGTTCTGGTTCTGGCTCATTGGATAAGTTCTTCTTGATTTGAGGTTCAGGTTTAGTTTCAGCTTTAACTTCATCTTTTAAGGGCTCTGGTAGAGTAAATACTTTTTGCTTTACTCCCTGTTTCAAATCACTAAGCTCTCCTACCTTCCTCTTCCTTTCAGGCATCAAATCATTCTCTAGCGGAGTGAACACCTTACATTTCAAACCTAACTCCACCACCTCACCAATTGCTAAGGATGGTTCGTAATCGAGGTGTTTCCATAGCTCTGCTTCCACCAATCCTTTCCCTAATCGTTCAAGTAACGCTTGGTAGAGGTTTCCTGAGATTCTCTTCCCGTTTATATTGACTGCCAATGTGAGCTATGGTTAGAAAAGCCGATACTGAGAGTTACATACACCAAACTTGGGGCCCGGAATCACCATCTGGTTGGGGCGTGCTGGGTGTTCTAGATCGACCTGGTATGCCAAAGTGGCATAGTTATGGCCGTTTCGTACTGTTAGTGATTCCATCGCGATGGCTGTAAATTCCATCACCGATCATAGACAACTTAATGGCTGCCAAGTTCACGATAAAAAAGGGCCAAGCTGTACTTACACAGGCAGTGTTGGCACCTTCAGAGGTGATTGTGCAACGGGTGGCAAGTGTGCCCTTTAACAAGAAGTTGTTGATCTTCTACAAACAGTTCTACAAGCTCAGGAACTTGGTGGATGGTGGGAACCACATTGGTACCATCAAATATCACACGATATTGAAGAGATCGTTTCGTCATATACCGTTTGAGACGCGAAGACAGGTGTTGTTGGGGGATGAGATCACTTCAGAATTGTCAGAACAGGACTTGATCAACCGGCTCCACAATACCTTGGTGTTTGTGTTCAACTCCACTGTTAAACGTACTGATGAATATGATGAACAAGACGTGGTGTTCTACGACGACATCGCCAGAACCAACACCGATACCAAGGAAAAGTCCATTATCAGCACTATTCTCGAGATGGAGTATCAGAAACCAGACGAGATCAAGTACGATTTCAACTACAATTGGGTGGGGAAATTAAACAAGGAGCTACAGCGATACGACCAGTTTTTAGAGACGTCTAAGACCGGCAAGGGATTCAAGAGCAAGGTGCCCATGAACTATATCGGGTTCAAGCAGTACGAAACCACCCTCATGAGACTTAACGAATATCACCATCTTTGCTTGTAAGCACTGCATATACCCTGTATAAAAAGCTGAGGGCAATCATACAAGTGAAATCATCATTATGGGTTGGTTACCGTTCACGTCTTCCAAGAGCACTTCAGAGGCATTGGGACCTCAACAGATCGAACAACGTTCGCACCAGTCGGTGAACTTAGGTGCTGGTAGTCCTGTGGCCCCAACGCAGTCGGATATTTCAACGACCTTGGAGCAAATTACCCACGACCATGAACATCCTTTGGATATACTGAGAGCTGACTTATCAAAATCTTCGTTGGAAGATACGGTGTCGGGATTTATCGGCGACAAACACAAAAACTTATACATCATTGACGGAGAAAAGGACATCAAGCAAAGTATAATTTGTACGAGCGACTCGTTGCATGGAGGCAAAACCTGTTTGAAACTTGGTGTTAATTCCATCGAGCTATTCAAGACCATGCAGAAGTTGGAATATTTCTGCTCCTTGCCAGACGATATTGATGCCACCTACTTTGAGTGTAGAAAGATTGACTAGAGACGATGAATGAAAACTAATTTTTGGAGAAATTAACTGTAGAAGAATTGATGGCTAAGGTAGAACTAAGAGGATATGGTGAGACTAAGGAACGCTTATTGGAAGCTAATGGTGATTTAGAAGAACTCGCGGGTGATACTTCTGTCTATACTTTATTGCAATTGGTATTCCAACAAACCGAGGATGGATCGCTTACTTGACCACCCAATCTTTCTTAAAATCAACAATTTCTCGGTGCTTCATTTTGGGTACTAGAAGCTTGGCGGCTTCAACTTACTGGTTGACTGACTAACTGAATCTTGCATTACATGTTCGTTATACACTGATTTGTGTTCATCACCTTGTTGCAACAGTCTCTTATCTTGCTCATTATGAACCTCCTGAGTGGAACTTTTAGGGAGGTTCTACTTGTACCATTGACCGTGACTTTGGTATTATTGAAGAATACATTTTTCTTGATATCACTGAGCTTCACGACTTGCACCATTAAGTTTCTAGAATTCATTTTTATAATGCCAGAGAAGCCAAGGTTGCTATCCAGGTCATTGGCGAAGACTAAAAGATTCTGAAAAAAAAGATATGGGTCGCTCTTTGGAAGTCAGGCAGATGGTGTCAATACGTTGATGATGAATGTACAGAAACCCCAGCGGTGATGGTGTCAGTCCAAAAAGAACAAGAAGAATAATAACTGGAATTATTACAAAGTGATCAATACAATTGAATTTAGGGATTAAGCATTAGACTGAAGTCGGTTGATTTTAGCTTCTAGCCTGATAAATTAAGAGTATGGCAATTTGGTCATCTTTTCCGTGAGTTTCCACAATTTATTGGTATAGTGATATCCAACTTTAGCGTCGTTCTGAATCAGCCCCTTTTTAGTATGATGTTGTCAATTGGTCTTCATAGGCTAATTTATGCTAGCATTCCCATGGAGTTTCTATTTTCAGAGCTTCTTGTACTTACATCCAGACTGCTCACATTGAAATACACCTTTTTGGTTTTGGATAGCTTCCCTCTTAATCTGATCCAAGTCAGTATGGTTTCTCGTAGCTGACACCCCAAACTCGAATATAGTTTCTCTCCTCAAAAATTAACAAGCGTTGGCTGGAGTGTTTCACACGTACACTTTTATATTCCCTCACTGGAACTGGTATATATTCTGATCTAGCTACGAGTTACTCCGTTCAATTCATACATTCGTTCACTAGAATCGCTTTAAGATCACAAAACCGTGTCCACGACTTGAGTAATTGTATTTTCTTTAGTATTTTCCTCAGTAGTTTCAGTTATCAGATAAGTCAAAAATCTACAAAACTTTACAAAAATCTAACGAAAATCTCCAAATTGTTGTAAAGCAAATACTGAACCACATAAACAGTTACAAACTCGAAGCACTTACACACCATTCCACCAGACCCACTCAAAATTATTCCAATCAACTCATCTATTACTTTCCTCATCAGTGTCTAAAGGTTCACCAACCCTGTATATTACCTTGTGTTCTTTATACACTACCATCATTCACTTACACTAATGGATTCAGCCCCTACCACCAACCCCCATCCCGATACTGAGTCCCCACAATCACCCTCCA
This sequence comes from Suhomyces atakaporum, assembly GCA_030561405.1. NCBI lineage: Eukaryota > Fungi > Ascomycota > Pichiomycetes > Serinales > Debaryomycetaceae > Suhomyces > Suhomyces atakaporum. The sequence continues at coordinate 11,161 of JAKTXH010000044.1, forward strand.
CTGTTGGTGGCAACGTGGCCGATCACTCCAACGAAAACTCCGATTCTCAAGACGAATCTACAACCAGAGATGTACCCTCGGAGATTGCACCAGAGTCATCCCCTGAACCCACAAGAGTCAATGAGGAAGAGAGCAACGAGGACGAACAAGCAGAGTCGACTCCCGAAATTTCGCCCCAAAACGATTCTTCTACGCCAGAGTTCGAGCTGGAAATGAGAAAGCACTCCGATGATGAACCAGAAGACGATGAGAACGAAGATGATTATGACCCTGAAGCTGGGTTGGATGTAGAGCCTAAAGAAGCAGTGGAGATACAATCCATACAAAGAGAAAAAGAAGTGGAACCACAGAACGAGCACAATGACTCTTCAATTGAATTTAATGAATCACCCAACAATTCTAATGAAATAAAAACACAGAGTACAAATGGTATAGCTGAAGCTCAGTCACCCCCCAGCGACCTTGAGATCCATCCACAAGAACAGGAAGAAGAAGAGGACGACTATGACCCCGAAAATATTCTGCTTGAACCTCCCAAGGTCTCTTCCATCCCTCCCAAACCTCCGACTTCTAGCTTGCCAGCCAAACCGGTCGGTTTGCCGCCAAAACCTCCTGTGAATGCCAACTTTACAGCACCCATTGTGCCTCCAGTCACCACTCCTCCCATCGCTCAATCCAACCTTAAAGAAGCCTACGACGCAATAATGCAAAGTGAACTAGTCAAAGACCCCAACTTTATCAATCTCTCTCAACAAGACCAAATGAAATTAATAATGGACCAGCTCAATAAGAATAATGTGCTGTTAAGTGCTCCTGCCAATCCTGCTATGAATTATGATCAGGTTTATTCTTATAACAAACCCTTCAAGACTGTAACCGATCCTATTCCCCTCGTTCCAATCAACGAATATTGTCGTAGACCAAATATTACCCAGCCCATGACTCCTCAAGAAGAGGTAGACTTTGAAGAGTTTATTAAAAGAGAAGCTTACTATACAGGCTTACAGAACTGGGAAGAGTTCCCTGACAAGCTGAGACTATTCATTGGAAACCTTCCAGCAAACACCATCTCCAAGCAGGATTTATTCAGAATATTCAGTCAATATGGAGAAGTTATTCAGATTGCCATTAAAGCAGGTTATGGGTTTGCTCAATTCAGAACGGCTGAAGCATGTTTGGAATGCATCAAGGGAGAAACAAATGTACCCTTACATAACAAGATCATGAGATTGGATGCTTCGAGACCCCAAAAATCAAAGAGACCCGGTTCTTATGAACCCGTGAATTCTCTGGCTTCTCGTGGTAGAGAGAGATCTCCCGAAGACTCCAATAAAAGAAGAAGAACGGTGCCAGATTGCCAGATTTACACGACTGGAAAGTCATCTGCATTTTTTATCAGAAGAGTCAAAAAGGCATTTTCCTCCGTAAGACTCCACTACGAGACTGAAGATATAACTCACCGAGAAATGAGTGAGGTGATCAGTGAAGCTGCATATTCTGGAGTGTTGGGTATCTGTATCATTAAGGAGGTGAAGGTTGATGTTCAAACATTTGAAAGCACTCCGGATGGAGGGGTAAAGTTTGACGAATATGCTGATGTCGAACCAGAGATTGCTGCTGATATAATATACAAGGCAAGAGTACAAAAATACGGAGAACCATCACCAGGTCAAACATTTGAAGAAACTGAAAACAAGTTTCCACAAGGAAGAAGACATAATAATAACCATGGAAACAATTACGGAAGGGATAGCTATGGAAGAGATAATTATGGAAGAGATAACTATGGAAGAGAAAATAATTATAGAAGAGACAATAATTATGGGAATAATGGTGGCAATTACGGTGCTAACTACGGTGCTAATTATGGTGGTAATTATGGTAGAGATAACAACCGTGGCAGAGATAATGGGGGTAATTATGGGGATAGAGGAGGAAGATCTAATAGACAATACCAATCACAAGGTTGGGGCAATTCTCGCGACCAAGTTCCTTATGGACAATCAGCTAATCCCAGTTATTCCCAACCGGCCAATCCCAATTTTGCTTCTCCTCCACAACAGTACGGTGGGTATAATCAACTGCAAAGCTACCCACAACCGTATCAATCACAACCGTATCAGCCACAACCATACCAACCACAACCATCTCAACCACAGAACAATTCCGATACTATAGTACAAGCGATTCAAGGATTGGACTCTGGCTCATTGCAAAACGTCCTCAATGCTTTAAACAACCAAAGTCCCCAAAATGTGCCCTTTAATCAGTCACAAGACTATAACCCTCCACAATACCAACAGCCACCTCCCAACACCAACTCACCTAATACTCAGGTCAACTCGTTGTTATCACAGCTTCAATCGGGGCCTCCTCAACAATCCCAACAAGCCCCTCCAGGAAGCACCCAGGCATTAATGGAAACATTGGCAAGATTGAGTAGGAAGTAAAATGGCTAGGTGGCTGAATTGCATTACATAACTGTATATAATTATAGAAGAAATCATTACTACAAATCCTGTTGGATACGTCAAGATATTAGAATGGATTAATGGTACTAATCAACTTCATCAACAGTATTAAACTGTTCCTCTTGCTCTTCATTGATGTCCAAGTTTTCATTATACTGCTTTTGCAACTCTTGGAATTCAGTTTCATCTTCAAAGTATCCATTGATACCGATCACTCCACTTTGATTGAATAATTCCAAGTACTTTTCAGCTTCCTCTACCTTTAATTTGGCGAAGATCTTGTTGACTTCATCGATAGAACCGGTCTTGATAGCTTCTTTAATATCTTCTGGTAAAGTGGTAAACACCTCGTACTCGGGAGTACCTTCGGTTGGTAAGTTGACAGTCAATTCAGTGCCTTCATCGAGTGCCTTCAATTGTACAATCGCCTCTTCCTCATTTTGATTTGATTGTTGTTCGGATTTGAGGTATTCACATCTGGTCTTTATATGGTTAAAGGTGTTGTCTACGTCTTGAAGGAATCCAGCACTAGCAGGAGAGCTAACATCGCCAACCTTGGAACAGAACAATTTGACGGCTTTGATCACTTGATCTTTATTGGCATTTGGCCCAGCTAATTGAGCAATGTATTGAAGTAATAACGATTGATGGACAATCTGTTTAGCACGAGTGGAGTCTCCACTTAATTGAGCATCGAACGCAGTCATGATCAAGGCATCTTTCTGTTGTTCTGAGCAGATAGAAGAGTTTTTGAACAAGTACTGAGCACTGGCATTAATATCCTTACTAGAAATATTGGAAAATTCGGCAGTAGCAGGTAATAACTCCAAATCATCATAATCGTCACCAGTTTTCTGGGTAGAGGGAGTATTGATGGTTTCTATGACAGTTTCCTTTCCCTTTTCCTTTGGTTCAGCAGGTTTAGGTTCTTCTTTATCTTTATTTAAAAACGATCTGTCGAAACCAGTGTGAATATCGTCACTACTGATCAATTGGGATTTCTGGTACAACAAGTCATCCAACTTGATGGTTTGTTTCGACAAAATATCATCGATCTTGTTTCTGTGATCCTTAATGAGCTTGTACAATAATTCTCCATCAGTCTGAGCCTTCTCGTTATCCTCTTTGACTTGAACAAACAAGTCCTCCACCATCTCGTTATAAGGAGGGGTATTCTGGATCTCTTCTGGGTCAAACTTCAAGTCTTTCAATCCCTTTCTCAACGTATCGCCCTTCTCCTCAATCAACTTGTCATAGTCAAATCGTTCAGTCTTGTCAAATTTGTCATTGAGCTTGGAGAAAACAACATCGTTATCCAACAACTGGTCTTTGCTAAGACTGTCCAACAAGTAGTCCACACGGGTGTTTAACTTGGCATACATTGTCAATTGGACCAAGATAGACTTGATCTCGATGTTTCTTTGCTGACGTTTTTCATGAATATCTCTCTGTTTCCAGTTAATAAACGATCTCTTATCAACATTGGGGTGGACCTCGATGTCGGAGTCATCAGAGAGCTCGATCTTGTCCCATTTGGAGTAGTCAATAGGCATGGTGGAAAGAAGTCAATGTTAAAGTGCGGTGTTCTGGAAGATTCTAATAGTGAGGATTCTTTGGGTGCAATAGTGGAAAATATTAATCCTGAAAATGAGGCTAAACTACAACTATTGGGGTATGTAGTAGGAGGAGAGACTGATAGAGGTGTAGAATTGTATGATGGGCTTAATAGGAATATACTGGTATGAGTACTATGAAGATTCAAATAGGTTTAACTAACTATGTAGAAGGTACAGACCTCTAAGTGAGCATTCAGTCTGATACAACTGGCTCATCTAACTAAATCATAACTTTCGAATCCAAATTAGAGATTACTCTATTGTAAATTCTGGGGTCTACCAAGATTTGCTTTAATCGCCTTGTTAGTGAATTGTATAGATTATTTGACTCACCCTGAGTTGAGGCATAATTCCGGTGCTCCCTTTATTCTACACTTCAATAGTATGAAATTTATTTCTATCACTAAGCAGTACCGTTTGGTCTTAAACCAGTAAAGAACGCAAGCCCGTACCCAGTGGTTGTGAAGGTGATGGTGGTACCCTTTTTAAAATAGAAGACGTCTCCTGGAGAAACTGAAACCTTGTAACCAGTTTCATCTTCAATGGTATATTCCCCCTCGACCTCAAGAATAATCTTCATTTCATCATAAGTATAGGTGTACACCAAGGGTTCTCCCTTTTCTTGTCTGTAAAAACCACACGAGATTTGTTCTTCTTTTGGAGCGTCCGATGTGAAAGTGTCACCCAAGAAAGAGTTATTTCCTGGAGAAGGGATTTGGGGTGGCTTGACACCTTTTCCTTCGACAGCTGGCTTGTATAACATAGGCATTTTTTGAATTAGATTATTTGATTTTTTTTGATTTGAAGATGAATTTGTAGATGTTGAATAAGAGGAGGACTCTTCCCGTTTTATAGTTCTGGTGGTCTTCCTATTAATATGGTCTGGGTATACCATTACCCGATTGGGAAAAGGTTTCCTCAGATAACATTGCACCCATCAAGATAAAAAATGCGAGCCAGATTCATGAGAGATAGGACTAGAAATCGAGAGGAGAAACTGGCCTATTCCAGTAATGATTTCTAGCCGGCCTCACCTCTTGATAATCCACAAAGTAATCCCTGTATACCCATAATGGCTGATACCTGGACCTATTCATGAACTTGTATCACAAAATACCCATGAGTGAGTAATTAGGCATTAGCTGGAGAGTGATCAGAACCTGGGAGTATTAAGTGTACTTTGGATAGACTTACTCTACCAACTCGACTGACGATAATTAACTGTATCAATAACAATAATTATTGCTTAGTGAGTTCCTGAGGAAATTGACTAATTCATGCCTCATTTTATATATATACATTTTTCTTTTTGTCAATCCTCACTAGCTTGTGCCAGTGTTCAATAATGTCTTGGAGAAATAAAAGAAGACAGAGCAGAGCTTTGATTCACAAGTGTATACCTTCTGATACAATCACACTAAAACATAAGAAGGTATTATCTTGAGTCAGAGAATTAATTAGAACAAAGGCTTGAATTTTCACAAAATTTGAGAATTTTCAAAATGCTACAAAAAAGGGTTAAAAAGGTCTAGAAAGGACTAAAGAGGTCAACAAAGGATTCAAGTAATAACGTAGCGAATCCTCAAAATAGATCACCGGACTGATACTGACTTGATTGATTCAACAACTTTTCTTGTGTTAGTTCTTCACTCCCAAAAGCAAAGTAGCACCGGGGTAGAAAGGACCAAATCTTCTCTCCAGCCCTTTTATGAATAATTTTGCTCACTCTTCAAAATGAGGTTCTCACAGTTCAGCTAGGGGCAACCCGAAGAGTGTTCTCGCAGGCTCAACTATAAATAAATGGAGAAATTGCAGAGTTAGCATTAGGTGTACTTGAAAAGTAGAACAAGTTTTAACGTAGTTTGCAAAAAACCAGAAGTCTAGAAAATTGAGAAATGACCCAGAATAGCAATCTGGAAGTCGATCACAGATTTATGCACTTGGAACTCACCAATCGGTCTCTTGCCACCGTCTTGTTGGTCTCACAGGTATGTTAAGTAGAATTTCGCCAACTACACAGGTGCCAGATTAGATTAAACTACGAGGCTCAACACAACAAGTGACAGTTCATACAAGCCGAGAAAATAATGAAATATCAACAGCTCATTAATACTTTGTATCCATACCCATACCGTTTGATTGTTGGTGTCGGTCCACAGTCCAAGGGTTCGGTCCACAGTCCAAGGGTTCGGTCCACAGTCCAAGGGTTCGGTCCACAGTCCAAGGGTTCGGTCCACAGTCCAAGGGTTCGGTCCACAGTCCAAGGGTTCGGTCCACAGTCCAAGGGTTCACAGTAACAATCAAGTCTATGGATTTGCACAATAAGGCTAATTTACCAATCGGGAAATTCACTACACTAGATCTAAATTAGACTAAATTACTTGGCACAGCATATGACGTCGAGCACGTCAACTGATAGACCCCACATACACCAGTGAAAAAGACTTCCAGAGACTTCCAGAGTATTTAGCAGTACTGATTCCCAAAATAGCAGTTAATGACTCGCATCCCTGGTGGCGATTGGCTATGTTGATTGTGCCGTGCTCCACCACATATTCCCGATGCGCAACTAGTTTGTCAGCCCCATCACTGAAAACCCATGAACCTTCTTTTGACCCATAATGTCATCACCCAAGGAGAAATACTACGAGAGTAATGCTGGGGATGGGTCTAAGGCCACCGACCAGCATCATGATGGTTTCAAGCTTGCTCTTACTCTCATTTCTTGTGTTGCAAGCTTATTCATTGTTGCTCTTGATCAAACTATAGGAAGCACAATTATTACCAAGGTAGGTGACCAGTTCCATGCGTTTGAAAAGGTGGGCTGGCTTACCACAGCATTCATCCTTCCTGTGGCCACCCTCTGTCCTTCCTATGGTAAGATCTCCATTGCTTTTGGTAGAAAGACCTTGGTGATGGTGGGAATTGTGATTTTTGAAATTGGTTCCTTAATTTGTGCATTAGCAAATTCGATGGATATGTTGATTGGTGGAAGAGTCATTCAGGGTATTGGTGGAGGTGCGGTCCAGTCCATGGTGAGTGTCATCATCACTGAATCAGTGCCCATATCTAAAAGAGCATTGGCTTTTATTCTTATAGGTGTCACTTTTTCGGTGGCTAGTGTTTTGGGCCCATTTATTGGGGGTGCATTCACTACAAAAGTCACTTGGAGATGGTGCTTCTATATTAATTTGCCCATCGGAGGTGCTGCCTTAGCTTTCTTCTTTTTTGGTTTTAATCCTCCTCGACCAACGGGAAATATTCGTGAAAAATTAGCCAAAGTGGATTATCTTGGTACCTTACTCTTCTCGGCTGGTTTGGTATTACTTCTATTGGGTATATCGTTTGGTGGAGTACAATTCCCCTGGAAATCGGCTGCTGTCATATGCTGTTTAGTCATTGGAACGGTTTTACTTGGTGTTTTTTGCGTGTGGAACTTTGGATTCTCCACAAAACCAATCATCTTAATAGAGTTGCTCAGGGTTCCTCAAATAATGGCAGCATGTATTAGTGGAGCTTTCAATTTTTCATTTTTCATGGTCTACAATATTTTTCTTGCGATATACTTTCAAGTTATCTTCAATGCCAGTGCTTTACAATCAGGGATTGATTTGATCCCTATGATTGTTGCAGTTTCAGTATCATCTGTTTTCAATGGACTTTACATAAAAACAACTAGACATGTTAAGAGCTCAATGATGATTTCTGCAGTTTTTGCTCCCCTCGGTTCAGGGTTGTTGCTCTTATTGGATCAACACTCTCCATCAAAAGAGAGAATAGGCCTTTTAATTATCACTGGTATATCTATCGGTATGCAATTTCAGAGTTCACTTTTGTCTGCTCAATTAGTGGCTCCTCCGGACGTGGAGGGCTCCCTTATTTTGGTGACAATTTTCATCAACTTTTTGAGGAATGCTGGAGCAACAATTGCCATTTCAATTGCACAATTAATATTCGAAAATACTGGATCAGCATACATGGAGAAAGCTTTTAAAAATCTTGATCCCAATTCGGAAGATTTTCAAATATTATCAAATATACCTCCTAAAGCCATTCTTTCATCTCCAAAATTAATAAACCTGCTTCCTTCCTCGGCTCGTCAAGTGGTGATAACACAATTCATGAAAGCATTGAAAAATGTGTTTTATTTCGCCCTTGCTCTTTCCATCGTTTCATTCATTGCCGCCATCTTTTGCACCAACAAGAGAATTCCAAAAGATGAAGATGTGTTGAAAAAGGACGATGATGAATCTGTCGATGATCAAGAATTTTTAGATTCTCCTACAGGTTCTGATAAACAAAAGAGCGAGGATCCATAACGGCGGATGCTTATGTACCATACGATTTAATGACAAAATAAACACTTTCTTTAACACCTGTAATTGTGTCCTTGCTTTACTGACGGTAATTAGCGACCTTTGGGGGTAAAGTGCTGTAAGAGTTTAGTCCTCAAATTCTGTAAAAAAAATGCGCAAACCCGGAATCGAACCGGGGGCCCAACGATGGCAACGTTGGATTTTACCACTAAACCATTTGCGCGTTTCGTTGAAAATTAAGTTTTTGTAACGCTGTCTTTCTGTGCAAGAAACAGCGAGTCACGTGACTTTATCAATTTCTCCAGAAAGCTTAAGTTTGAAGTGTTAATTTAGTCCTAGTGCTCCTTGAAAAAAGAGTTTGGGGCTCCTGACATCTGAGCTCCATTCAGTAGGAGGTCTTTGTAGTAGTACCAATCTCTGGATATTAACATAACGTCATATATTTGTCATTTGTGACCAGATCAATTTTTCATATAAAACCTATATAACTGATAAGGTCTAGGTATTGTGATGTTTAGCCTTAATTTTCTTCTTTCTGGACCTGGCGTTTTTCCCCTTTGGAACTCTGGCCAAGTAATAGAAAAAGATGGTTCCAAAAATGTTAAACACAATAAACACAATGAATATTCCGATATTGCGACCCACAGTACCATATGAGGACCCCAATGCTTTTAAGAATTGGTTAGTGCTACTATATGAACAATATTTACAAATATCAGTTGCTTGAGGATTTATTAAATATCCTTGATGAGCACTAATATATGGTTCCATATATTGTCCACAAGTTTGGCCATCCAATGGAGAGAAATGTACAAATTCCTTTTCAGCACAATTAACACTAGCATCTGCCAATCCAACCGCTAAGATTGCCGAGACCAAATAAGTAAGTGGATTACATCTGTACATGAAAATCCAGAACCGGGGCATCACTTCAGGAGTAGCTAAGACTCCACAAAAGGTAAGACAAAGTGTCATTAAAAGAGAAATAAAATTTGCAGCATTTTCAGCACTTTCATTGAAAGAAATGAGTAATTGACCCAAAGTTGAAGTGAAAATAAATGTCACACTTAATATCAACCACATAAGTGCTCCTCTTTCATGTACTTGATCGGCTTGTTTTGCATTCGAATAAAACCCCACAGGATAGTACCAACAAAAAAAGGCTAACGTTCCTGCTATGACCTGGAAGGGTATTTCAACCGTGATTTGAGATGTGACAAATGCTTTCCAGGAAAATGTTCTTGATGGACTTTCTCTAGCTTCATAAAGATCTCTTTGATCAACAAAAAGTGGTAAATATTGATTAATCAATGTGTTGAATGTAATGAACATCATGAATACCGCAAGCATTTGATTTTGAAGCCCTTGAAGTGAATTTCCAGCTTTAAAGAATGAAAATCCATTGAATAAAGATGCTAACACTGCCATACTCATTTTTGCGTAAACATAACTGGGACTTCTCCAATATTGTTCAAATAATCTTTTACACACATAAAAATATTGTACCATTAAAGATGCTGCGAATTCCTTTTGATCATCAGGAGTTTGATCTCGTGGTAGTTTGACTAGTTCCGTCTCCATTCGAATCAATTCTTCTTTAACTTCTTTATACTCTTCTGAATTGAGCCAAACTTGATGATAATCCTGAAAAGCATGTGAGCCAGGAGCTGCTCCAATCACACTAAGCATCCATTCAGCAGGATTGGCATTTTTAGGACATTGGGGAGCTCCGTATTTCTCAAAATAATTAATTAATGTAGAGCAATTCTCTCCAAAATCTCCAAAGTATACCGTTTCACCTCCTGATTTGAGGAATAATAATCTGTCAAACTCATGCAATAAAATAGCAGAAGGTTGATGGATAGTGCATAGAATCGCTTGACCATGGTCTGCTAATTTTCTAATTAATCTGCAAATTGACCAAGCAGTTTGGGAATCTAATCCCGAAGTAGGCTCATCTAAAAATAACAATAACTTAGGCTTTGCAACCAATTCGACTCCAATGGTTAATCGTTTTCTTTGCTCAACATTCAAACCTTCTCCAGCAATACCGACGACTGCATTGGCGTAACCTTCCATCTCTAATAATTTAATGATATTTTCCACATACTCATCTTTTTCCTTCTTTGTCACAGAAGATGGTTGTCTAAGATATGCTGAAAATTTAAGTGCTTCACGTACCGTAGAAGTTTGTAAATGTAAATCTTGTTGTTGAACATAACCAATTGATCTTTGGAAGGCATCATCCACTATGTGTCCATTAACCATCTTTGATCCCGAAGTAATAATACCAGTGGTCAAGCGATCACTAAGGGCATTCAAAAGAGTTGTTTTACCGGCACCAGAAGCTCCCATTAAGGCTGTCACTTGACCAGGTTTAACCCATCCATCCACATTATTTAAAAGGATCCTATCCTCTGATTTTACCTTCACTTGGAAGCTTAAACTATTCCAATGAAAAATATCTTTCGTAGATAAAAAATTGTTTTCGATTAGTGTATCCTTGTCCTGACCTTTTTCTTCGAAAATAATTCGTTTCTCGACAGTATTGGACTCTTCATCTGCTTGCTGAGCTCTCAATTTCTTGATTGTCTTTTTCTGGAAAACTAAGATTTCTCCCTTTTGCATAGCAGCCTTACTATTTTCAACAAGAATGAGATATACCGCTAGAAAGAAAACCGCAAACGCAACAACAATCCCCCAGTTTCTCCATCTATTTTTGTAGTAATATTCGTATGATAAAGCAATGAATTCATCACCATTGACAATATTAGAGCCAGGATGTGAACCTACTGTTGCACAAACAATAGATTCGCCCGAAGTTGGGTAATCAGGTCCAGATGGGATAAACTGGGAGCAGGTAAAGTTTCGGTTATGAAATTCATTGGAGATCAAAGCATCAAAAGCATAGGCTACTGGATCCACATAGTTTATCCAACGACACCAGCCATGCATCGAGGGAGTAGGGATTGCGAAACCTGTGAAGAGGGTTAAACCGATTAATAATAGAGAGGCCGGAGTCATAGCTTGAGAGAGAGTTTTGAATGAAGCCCCAATTGTTCTGAATAAGTGCGACATTGCAAGTGTTGATGTAAAACTAACAAGCAAATAAAAGAAGAAATGACCTGGCAGTCTTCGAAAATTCACCATGAAGTATAAAACAGTATTGAATCCAATAGAAACAACGATTTTGAAAGGAAATTCAGTCACGATAGACGCTAAAGCTTCAGCTGATGGATGATAAAGTCCATACTTTTTGTGCTTTTCAACAATCGGTCTAGCTTCATAAAGAGTGAAGATCTCAAGAACCGAAGAAAACGCATTGAATAATACCGAATAAAACATGACCGCCGTTCGGAAGTAAAAGTCAGAAGTGATTGGTTTCAAATTGAAAAACATCGACGAGATAATAAAAGCAGTGGCAAGATTACCAATGACCATAAAGAGGTAAATTGTGGGATCACCTTTGACCCTCTGCCAATTTCTGCGCATAATATATTTTATTTGCATTCGGAAGGAAACCGTGAATTGGGACTTTTTTCTTGAGTGCTTAGACTGAACCGAATGGTGATGGTCATAAACTAATGCTCGATGGTTTGCGGCACTTTTCGCAGCCAAATACTCATCTATCTCAGCAAGTAGCGCCGTACGTTCAGGGGAAGAGTTCCAATAATCATAAAATTCTTTAGGAGTTCTAGGAACTTGTGACTCATAGCCATCTCGAACGATTCTCTCTTCCGGGTTTGTGAGAGAGGTGAGGAAATCTGCTGTAGTTTGTCTTTGGGGACATTCATATCCCATATTAATGAAGTAATTCTTTGCGGTTTTTGAAGACCCAGAATAGATTTGGTAACCTTCATATAGTACAATTACCTTATCGAATAAATCATAGGTTCCTTGAGAGCATTGATAAATGGCAATGATAGGAGTAGTGTCCATGATAGAGGCTGATGTTTTAAGAGTGGTAATGAACTCATGTGCAGTGGCAGCATCCAATCCTCTAGTAGAGTTATCCCAACATTGCAAGTATGCTGAAATTAACGAAACTTCGGCAATGGAAACACGCTTACGCTCACCACCAGAAACACCTTTAACAAGGTCATTTCCAACCTTGGTGTTTCTAGTGTGAGACAATCCATAAGTTGCCATCATGACACTAGCCATATGCTCAGCATACTCATCTCTGGTGATTCCAGGGGGTCTATTTTCGGGGGTTTTCATATAGGCTGCAAAATTCAATGTTTCACCCACCGTCAAATTGGGAAAATGAGTTTCATTCTCTGCACAATAAACAACATAACTTCGTAACGTCTTTTGGATCTCGTGTAAGGACATTCCATCGTAGGAAATGGTTGAGTTCTTATCTATGTGGAAGCCATGGGTATGGCCCGATATGGTCTTTAGAAACGTCGAACACCCCGCACCAGGTCTACCCAACACCACCGTGACTTCCCCTGGTTTGATGAGTCCATCCATAGGCTTTAATATATCGAATTGATTAGCGGCATCGGTCTTCTGAAGCTTTCTTACTCCCAACACCAATGCTTTGGGGATGGCATTCCATACCGTGCTCTGGTAATCGGTTTCAGTGAGATCACCATAAGCGCGAAGACTCTTGAATGCCACTCCAAGACTACTTGGTTTGTAATGATCCAAGTCCGAGTCAATTACACGCTTCAAGTTCTTGACCCATGCCCTCGATTCGAATTCCGGTGATTCTGGATCCACACGAGGGTCCAGATTAAAGAATCCCAGACTACCATCAGAACTGGATGATCTTGCTTGTCGGGAGAGGGTTCTCGCAAGACTGTGTATCTTCTTGGAAGCTTCAGCACTGAGAGGCAGCTCGTTCATGAAAAAAGTCAGTTACAAATGGCTGGTAGGGAGTGGGGTCTTTATATAGTTTTGCCATCAATTAAGAATACGGGGTAGCGCCGTCTCTTGCAGTATGATCCCTGGTATTGACTGACGGGAACTGAGCCGCACCTGGTTCGTACTACTTGATAAGAGGTGTTAGAGTGAAGGGGTAGGGGAAGTACAAGCAGCTAAGAGTACCACCATAATAGCTGTGATTATTTACGTGATTATTTACTCCTAATTTAAGGGGATGGGTTATGGTTGCTGAGTGGAAAACTGATGGGTTGGAAGAGACCGTTTAACTCCGCGATCGCTTTTTCTGGCAGATAGCTCTTCCGACTGCGGATCTTTCACAACTTCGACTTGGCACGAAAGTCAAAGTTGGGCTATTGATAGCCAAGAACAGGGCGCATGTGAGTCACCTCAAATATCTTCGGAGAACGGTAGACTTAAAGGGAAGTGATTGCTAAGTCTGATCCCACGTGTTGATATGAACGGTATTCTGTCATTGGCACATGTCAATGGTCGGTCCATAATAGGCCAAATGATGATTTTGCCAACTTTCTCAAAGATGTTAAAAGTTACTTTGACCCCCATCATTGAGTCATGGTACCGTGATCTGACTTCAACCTGCGCTTTTGTCTCATGGGAACTTTTGCTTAAGGTGTACCATTCGACGTGTATCACCATTTAAACAATTGGAAAGCATTCCACTAGAGGAATGCCACCACTATTAAGAAGGACTCTCAAAATCATCATCTACTAACTCCACTTCCACCCCAATACCCCTATATTGGCTCATCCAATGGCTCACCCTTGTTGCTTTTTGCAACCGCAAAGTACGGCGCGACACTTTTTGCACCCAACACTCTCGTCACTAAACTTCTCTTCTGACAACCACAGCGTGGTCACCAGTCTAATCTTTACCTTCTATACAACACTTACCAACATCTAACCAATTTCGTTACACTATGCTGACTCTTTCAGATCCTAGTCCAGATCTCTCCATGTTCTTTCCTCCTGCCTCGTTCAACGAGTTTCTCAATACTACCCAAACAGGCTTTGCTCACTCCTCCTCCGGAACCGAAGTAGGTATCTTGTTCAAGACGCTATTCACCTCAGTATCGTTCTGTACCCTTCAGTTGACATTTTTCTGCATTCTTCGACCCATTTTCAGAACCCTCTACCAGCCACGGTGTTACTGTGTTCCCAACAACGAGCGCATGGAACCATTACCCAACGGACTACTATCGTGGATAACTCCCACTATCACCTATAGCATCAATTACTACCTTAGTATGGGTCTTGATACTTACTTCTTTGTACGATTTATCAGCGTGTTGTTGCTCTTCTTTGTGGTTGTGGGAATCACAAACATCGTTGTTCTTGTTCCAATAAACTGGACAGGAAGCAGCCTTGACTACTCTGCTCAGGGCCTTGACAAGCTCAGCATCTCCAACATCGCCAGCTCCAAGGTCCATCGTCTCAACTTCCACTTTGTCATGAGCTTGTTCACGGTGGCAGTGTTCCATTGGCTATTGCTTTACGAGCTCGATAGTTTCGTTAAAATTCGCCAGTTGTATCTTAGTTCCACCACCCACCAGTCGTCCTTGGTGGCAAAGACACTTCTTATCTCAAATGTTCCCGACCACTTGAAAGATGTGGATGTTTTGGAACACTTGTTCAGTGTATTTCCCGGTGGTATCAACACTGTTTGGCTTTCTTACGATTTCTCCAGAATGGACTACTTGGTGGACCAGGCGAAAGATGCTATGGAAATATTGGAGCAGGGCCAGGTCAAAGTATTGCGGAGACACTTTAAGAAGACGTTTTGGAACTGTGCTAAACGTGATATCGAGATAGAACCCGAGCCAGATCCCAAGCTAGCACCATGGTTCTATCCTCCTATATACATCAATCCCATTTATCTACCCATACTCGACCGGACGCTAAAATTGAAATTGCCTGGGCTCCTTCGAATATTCGGGTTCCAGAAAAGGGTTGCAAAAATCGAATGGGCTTATAACGTATTAAACACTTTAACTACGGAGATAGAGTTAGAAAAGTCCAAGCTTCACAATGGCGAATTAAAAACACACGATAAGATTTTTATCGAGTTTAATGATAGGGTGGGGGCAGTAGTGGCTAATCAGTGTCTTCTATCACAAGTTCAGGGTACCTTTAGCTCTTCATTGATAGCAGTCCATCCCCATGATATTATATGGGATAATATTGCTAGAAGGAGCACCTATATGTTTCTTATCGAGAGTTATCTTGTTACATTAATTTTCATAAGCATAACCATTCTTTATATCATCCCAGTATCATTCATTGGATTAATCTCGCAAATTCCACTCATTACCCATCTTCTTCCATTTTTAAGATGGATCAACAATTTTCCAGAAGAAGCTAGAGAAACAATCTCACATTTGATACCTTCCATCCTTCTCTCCGTACTCACAGAGGTGGTCATGGTCACCTTTAGATTTTTATCTTACTTCAAAGGGAAACAAACTGGAGCAGAACGAGAACTAAACCTCCAACACTGGTACTTTTCATTCTTATTTGTTCAACAATTTTTGGTCATCACTATCCTGGCCAGTATTACGGTGATTTTTAAACAGATCGTGGACCTGCCAACTTCGATCCCAGTACTATTGGCATTAAATTTACCCAAGGCTGCTACTTTCTTTTTCCAGTACCTCACTGTGAAAGCCCTAACTTTTTGTGGGAACAACTTTCTACGAATACGTGACTTTCTTCTTCATTTAACCATCTATAAACTAATTGATAATACTCCACGAAGGAAATTTATCCGGATGACTAACCTAATGAAAATCAAATGGGGAACGATATACCCAGTCTATGCGGTCTATTCCAGTATAGGCTTGGTATACACGATTATTTCTCCCATGATAACCGTTTTCATCCTTATAGTCCTTAGTTTGGTTTTGTTATACTATAAGTATGCATTGAGATTCGTTTATAGTCATGTTAACGAGTCAGAAAGTCAAGGGAAAATGTACCCCAGGGCATTAATGCATTTATACACTGGGGTATATTGTATGGAATGTTTTATGATTGGGATCCTTTTCTTGCTGAAAAATATGGCTGATGAATGTCCTCTGAAAATCCAGGGTTATATCATGTGTCTAGTGTTTTTGGCAACTATATTTGGGCAGTATACTATTTATAATAAGTATGCCCAACACTTTGCCTATTCACCCACACTCTCGGATAAACAGTTTTCAGAACCAAAGAATTTACAAGCTTTCAAGAATGGTACCAGGACCCCAAAACTGAAGGAAACGAATCGTACTGATGAATATTATCTGAATAAAAAATTGCTTTATCTCCACAAGTCGTTCACATACGAGCATCCTCCGTTATGGCTACCTTCAGATCCTTTAGGAATTAGTGAAGCCCAGATAACTAATGCCCAGGCAAGGGTGGCGTCTTTAAAGAGCGGCCAGACGAAAGGGGCACTGATAAACTTCCAAAGATTATTTCCTGGAATTGAAATAAAAGTCACTGAAGCTCCACCTGGATATAAGTGAGACAAAAGTAAACTTGGTTCCTGAGGAATTGCATATGTTTTATCCAGTCCATTTTATAAACCTCGATACAATATGTAGATTCGTGTAGTCTCCACATAGTTCAGAGAGGGATTCGGACTTATTGATCTGTTCAATAAAGCTAATTGTTTCAGATCACCATCCTCATTCTGTATTATACAACCTCGCCATATTTATCATCAAGATTTTGCTTTATACGGAGCATTTTTAGCATATTGAACCATCCCAAGTAAGCCAAATCCATTTTCATTTTGTTCTCTTTGATTTTTCCGTATAACCAGATACGCTTAGCTAATTTGGATTGGGATGCTAGCACTATTACACCTCGTTTTATGGGAATGACATTTCGAGGCATGCCACTAAAATTAAATCCAACAACCACAGAAACGTAAGGTACAGATTCAGAAAACGGAGTATCTAGTTTCTTGGATTTGTATTCCAGAAGAATTTGTTCGATATTCGATAGTTTAAGCCAACAGCAATTATCAGGGATCATAGACTCTCGATAAATTTCAATATTTCCGTATTGGTTGCGAGGTAAAGTTGCTTTGCCTTCGAAGTATGTAACTTCAGGCTTGATGAATACACAAGTTTGGCTAAATGTGTATAGTTTAGTCTCATTTAACTCTGGGGTGCCATTCAGAATATTCAAGTTATGAATACGCTGATTATGGATTGACCTTTTAAACAATATATTGGTCGTTTTGATAGGATTTTCGACTTCTTCTGGCCGTACAGAACGTCCTAAAAACTTCCACTGGGTTTCAGACTTTCCTACCACCAACGAGTTCTTAAAAAAAACGGGTATTTTTGTACCATTTAATTTAATCATCTCTTTTGGTTGTTCCAGGGGAGCAATGATTTCGTTGTACCGTAAGTTCAACTTCGTCACGAAGTTGGGGTTTCTTTTCATAGCAGAAATGGTAGATGGAATTGTATAATTGATCAAGGCAATCTCTCTTAAACATTCCAATTCTTTATTAATCTCCATACTGTATTCCAATCTATTAAAAATTCGTAATAATGATTGGAACAAGAGTGCTGATCTACCCAAGTCAGTTCTCAAATCCAATTTATTGAACCATCGATATGAAACATCTGACATATACCGTGAGCTCACGTCTAACATAGTATTCTGGGCATCCAACGATATAACGTATTGCATATTCATTTGATTCAATTCGCTGGGAATGGGAAAGAAAATTGGGGTATAGTAGGCATCTAATGATTTGGGTTTATCGAATCTTTTTAGTCTAGTTAACCATTTGGATTCATCGTGAAAACACAAAACTTCCATGACCAATAATTCACCAGGGTTCAAGGGGTTTATCATTTCAGTCCAAAAATATGGGTATAATAAATCAAAGTCTCGATTGGATTCAAGCTTATTGTAGTCAGCTTTGGGCTGAGTTTTTAGATTGATTTTAGACGAGATGGGTAACAATGGCAACGAAAACACCATTCTGGCTTCGAACCCAAGTGATCTCAAAAGTGCTGTGAATAATTGTGCTCCGGTATCTCTATTATGTTTGAATTTATGGATTACTCGCAATAAGTCTTGCTTATTCCGGATAGAGGGTGCTGGTTTAGGGAAGTATGAGTCCGAGTGGTTGATATCGGATTCCGGGACGTAACCCAAGACCCTTATTCCGTTTGAATCAAACTTGAAATTTAGCCTGAACCATTTGATGAGATACTTGAGGAGGTATACAAGTAAAAGATCGGTTTCTTTAGGCGGTGAATTGTTCTTTTTCGCCAATCGGTACTTCTTAAATGGTCCTTTCAAGAATGATTCTGGAAGTAGTTTCTTAAGGGCCTTCAAAACTTTCTTATCATTGAACAATTTATTTCTTTCTCGAAAATACACCATATAACTCACCATTCCAAGATGGTGTAAGGCAGTTCTCTTTTGCTTTTGAAGTAACCGTTTCTTCTGCTTTTCACGATGGGCTTCTTGTTGTTGTTGGATGCTTATTTGAAACGATTGTGGTGGTTCAGGTTCTTCTGGATTTGATTCATTTGGTGAGACTTGTGGAAGGCCCTCGAAGGGAATTTGTAGAGGAACTTCATCCCAATCATCGGAGTCAGAGTCAGATGATGAATTGATAAGTTCAGGCTCCCGCTCTATCTTTAGCCTTTTGGGCTTGGATGTTTCTGGCTCGGAATCGGATTCATCAATGAAAAGACCTGATCCCATGGTAATGGTCCTGGAGCATATACAGGAGATATGAAAAGCAGATTTTGTGCAAACATAGAAGAGTAAGAGAGTATAACTATGTGGTATCAAAGGGTGGTTTCAATGGAAACTGTTGGTAGAGTTTCAGCTAAATATGTTGTTTGTACTGGGGTGGTCCAGCTATATATATTGCTATCAATATTGTTATTGTACTGAATGACTTATAATCTTTTTATAGTCATTGTTCCCTCCACTTAGTATTCTTTTGCATACATTATTGGTCTTTTTGACAATTTTAGTGAATTTTCTACTTGCATACTGAAGCCATTTCAACTCATTATTGTGGCCAATAATTAATACATCCACCAATGTAGTATAGTTTTTTGTGAGTTAGAATTTGAAACAGTTTCCCTAGATAAATTTGAAGTAATTGTCAAGTTGTTATGTACCAGAATAGTTAAAATTGATCACCAAAAGAGTTGAGAAGAGTGAAGCTCTAAATGATCAATTATATTCATACGTTCATGATCAGATTCTGTTTGAAGATGAACACAAAAGGCTCTGTCTGCTGTAGGGCCATTAGTTGTTGAGAATACATTCAATTTCAAGAATGATGCTGATACTGATGGTATAATAAAAGTTGATAATAACGGTATACTTCAGCTCCGGTTTCTATGTCCTCTCCAGCATTTCTCTGATTTTCACACCCAGACCATGTTATGAGAATGCAAATGATCACACATCGTTCACTTTCACAAACTACGCTCTAACCATAATTCTATTATACATTTATTATACATTTAAACTGTTCGTTCCCTCTGTGAGCTCTATTTTTGTTATCTCTGCTAAATTCATTTCAACTACCCAAAAGTTTCAGTATCAACTTGATTTTTAATCATCAGGGGTTGCTTCAGGACCATGGACAATGCCGGCAATCTCCTGCCACTCAGACATGAGCAGCCATTGGTTCGTCAGTTCCGGCAAAGAGTCATGGCCGAACACGTTGAGTTGGGTAAACCGAGCCACGGGCGCCAACGTCTTCACTGTTTTCACTTCGCCATCCTCGTCCCTCGCTAATGTCTCATTACTATTGACCACATACCCCGTGTATCCTCCAAGAGACGCCTGCTGTCCCACAAAGCGTAATCCACGAAAGTAGGCCAGCTGCACCTGCTGTTCTCCAAACGTTTCGGTGGTTCGGGACTCACTGAAGTACTGGTTGGTATTGGCGGGCCCACTGTACTGGATGTGTACGGGAACGAGGTTGGCTACCACCTCTGGAACGTCATTGTGGGCCTGTATGGAATCTGTCATGACGATTTGGGGAAGGTCGTTGGGAGAGTTGAAGAAACGCGTAAAATAGCTGTAGGTGAAGAGCTGAGATTGATCCAAGGCACAGAATAGGCAATGGAAGATCACAAAATAGGCAATGGAGGAAGGTATGGAAGATGGTATGGAAGAGGTCTATACTAAATCAACGGATCACCGTCTTTGATAATATTTCGTGGTCCTTCCTAGCGTTGATGATAATTCACCGTGGTTAGCCATTATAATTCATTGGGCATCCCAATCTGATAAACGTTCTCAGAAATTGAAATGTGGTATCCCAAACGTGTAGTAGCTCCCTGGACATATCAGTTTAGTGAATATCACTAAGCAAGTAAAATCAATTTGTTATTTAGTTGAGTCGGTTGCTTTCGGTCTTTTGACATTTACAAATAGCTTAAGGAGTAATCTCTAATATTATTCGATGGGTTTCTCCTCTACCTCTTTACACGGTTTTAAATCTGGTCCATTCTTCAATAGTAGAACAAGTTTAACTTGGTGAACTCACCCCAAAAATGGTGTTCTCTAAGAAGATGTCTGCTACCTCCCTCATTATAACCCATTATTATCCGTGCGACTACATACCCTTGTCTGCTGAGTCCAGTAAAAATGCCAGTTACATCCACCAATTGCACAAACAAACGAACCCCAGCGAAGAATACACCGGTGTGGATCCGACCTTATTGATTTCCCAGAAATTTACCGGTGCAAACAGTTTACAATCGTAAATCTTCTCACCAAATAGCCATTAATAATTTACCCCATAATGTGGCTTACCCTAATACACAAATATTTAAAAGTGGTATCCCACCACAACAACCTCTACCCTTTTCTTCCCATATCAATGGCTTTGAAAGTGATCTGAATCGTCTAGATGTCTTATATCCTTCATCCTCAACCTCTAATACAATTCACTGAAGCAATTTTTCAGTCTCTAATTGCACCTTATCTATTTATCTTGTAGATCTGTAAGACCGCACTAATTTCCACTTTCATTTGGTAACTAACTCCATGTCTTCTTCCAAAGACAGTCTACATCCTGCACCACTCCAAGATACTACCCTGGGACAGGCAGGCCTTATCGCTGGCGAGCTTATAGCTGAAGAAGAGAGTCTTCTTGGCCAATCCACAAAGTACGGAGCTACCGAACAACTGCAACAAGAACACGAACATGACGGATTTGCATTGCCTAAACGTCAGTTGTACATCTTGATCTCCTGTGTCTACATGGCGGTGTTCATGGCTGCATTGGACGGGACGGTGGTGGCGTCGTTATTGACGGTGATAGCATCAGACTTGAACCAGGTGGGTAACATCTCATGGATAGCCACTTCTTATTTGGTATCGTCAGCAGCATTCCAACCATTGTTTGGAAAGCTCTCTGATATTTTTGGGAGAAGAGCCATTCTACTCATTTGTGGTGCTCTCTTTACTATCGGTTGTTTAATCTGTGCTACCGATTCTTTCGGGCTTTTGATTCTTGGACGGTTCATTGCCGGTTGTGGAGGCTCGGGGTTCACATCTTTGGGAACCATCGTGATGTCAGACCTTATTCCTTTGCGTGAAAGAGGCTTGTTCCAAGGTATTGGAAATATTTGTTTCGGATTGGGCTATGCTTCGGGTGGGTTCATAGGCGGTGTAGTGGCAGATTGGTTGAGCTGGAAATGGGTGTTTATTCTTCAAACCCCTCTCATCTTAATTGTGGTCACTGTGATCTACTTCTATTTACACCTTCCTGATGGATCTCCAGGTTTGGGAGTTCAGGGTGAAGATGTCTATCAAAAATTGAAAAGAATCGATTTCTTGGGTGCTTCGCTCTTGGTTTCGGGACTAATTGCTTTCATGGTGGCCGCTAGCTTGGGTGGAAGAGTTATTCCATTTACATCTGCTTCATTTATTGGTTTATTGGCTTTGTCTGCAGCATTATTTGCAGCCTATACTTATGTGGAATTATACGTCGCTATCGAACCAATTCTTCCGTTAGAAGTCTTGACTGTTAGAACGGTATTGGCATCTTCTCTCGCTAACTGGTTTTTCACTATGGGTGCGTTGGTTTATGCCTTTTATGTACCAGTCTTCTTGGCCTCAGTACTTGATTTATCTCCTACTCAGATAGGACTCAGATTGATCCCCAATTTCTTGGGAGTATCGGGGGGTTCCATCATTGCTGGTATATACATGAAGAAAACTGGTCGGTATTGGCCCATTTGTGCTGGCCTCGGGGGTATAGCTACTATTGCTTCATTAAGATTATTGACCTTATCTGAAGACACTTCTGTCTTTACTCAATATACCGTCACCATACTTCCTGGTGCTGGGTACTCGTGTATGTTGACAACCACTTTATTGGCTTTAATCGCATCTGTTCCCCAGAAATATCAAGCATGTACCACCTCAATTCAGTACACCTTTAGATCTACTGGTTCTACTATTGGTGTTACCATCGCTTCAGCTATTTTTCAGCATGTCCTTCAAAATCAGTTGAACACTAAAATCCACAAACTAGTTACTGACCACAAACTGGCTGCAAAAATTATCAAGAAGGCGTTGGAAAATGCTCAGTATGTTAATGAAGCACCAGAGTATGTCCGAGGTGCCATCAGAGACTCCTACAATGCGGGTTGTAAGGGAACGTTTATTCTTTGTGTCGTCACCATTACTACCGGATACATTTGTTCGCTCTTCATGAAGGAGTATAAACTTCACACCAGTATGAATAGAGACTAAATTTTTATGATGATAACTCGAAAGTGTTTCAATGAATTATCACACTATACACCTGTGCTTGAAAGGAGCACTATTTAATAATGTTAGTTAGATCAGCCAATTATAAGCTATTTATTAGAGATACGTCATCTGTATATTAACGCTATAGTAGTTTGGTTAGTATTTTAGAATTATTCGGAGACGTATCATACCCTTGCTTGGATTTAACTAGTGTTGTGTGTGCCTTCTGGGGTAATATTGAATGACCACAAGTTGGAATATGGTCATATCACTTGAACTGAATTCGTATTTGACTTCTCCACCTTGCTTATAGCCTTTGACTGAGTGTCCAGCATTCCTTTGAAATGCATAATTTGTTTCCATCAATTCGTTTTTTAATATCTATTTCTGTGCATGGTGTGTAGGCGGCAATCGCTCTTCACAGGATCCCAACAAATAATATGGGTATATGTCACTATAGGCATAGTTTTAATATCTCACTAATGAGCTTCGTCTTCAATTTCTGATTGGTACTCATCTTCATAGTTCTTGACCTGGTAAAAGTGTCGCGAGCCAGAAATCACCACGAATCTACCCCCATTGTCTTCGGTCTCGATAGTGTATAAATTATGTGAGTGGTTAGGATTAACCAAGGCAGCTTCTTCTTCATTTTCATTTTCATTGAGATTGAAATCGGCTATGTCTAATGGCCTATATTTCATTTTCAATCGAGGGGATAACTTAGACAAGAGATTGGATCCACCAGTACCTAGTTTTGGAGAGAATGGAGAGCCAGATCTAATGAAGGGTGATCCAGAGCCAAGGAATGGAGAGTTTGAAGACTCTAATAATGGTGAGAGTATGGGTGACAAAACTTCATCTTTTTGTATTGCTTCTTCCAAGGTCTCCTCTATAACATCACCAATTAATTCATTTTCAGAAGTGATATTTATATTAATCAACACAAGTGAAAGTAGAATGCCCATTATTCCCAAGTAGTAGATGAAGTTTTTGGACGAGTTTTGATTGTCGATATCTTCAAAGAATAGAATAATGAAATCAATGCATATGGTGATGGGAATGGCCGAGGTCAATGATAACGAGGCTACTAGTGGACTTGTCAAGAGCATGGCCATCACTATACAATAATCAGAAACCACCGAGAATACACCATTGATTAAAACCAGAATCAAAATGCTTCTTGAAGGAGGAAGTTCGAATTTCTCTATATTCAATTGGTCAAGAATTATCAAAGTTGGGACCCCGAGTAGAAATGTGAATACACCCACAAGTCCAAATAATTGACGTTCATTAGTTTCCTTTTTTCCCATACCACATTTAATTTTCATGCTTAACAAATACATCGAGTAAAGAAATGCAGCCACCAAGGCCAAGCCATTACCCAAAGCCGGATTTTTGGGGAGAAATTTCAGCCCTGAGTCGGGCTCGTTGGCAGATTCACTCATATTCACGAGTAATACTCCGATTGTACTGATGGATACACATACGATTTTTTTGAGCGATAACCTATCAGTTTTGATCAATGCCCCAATTATCAATGTGAAAATCGAAGTGGTACTGCTTAGAACCGTTTGGTTAGAAGCTGAGGTGTATTGAAGACTTTCCATCACACAAATATTATAGATACAGTAGGTAACTGCCAATTGTATGGCGAGGCTGACCACTTCTGACCTTTCCAACTGCTGAGGATGATCAGCGGACAACTGCTGAGGTAGGTCAGGGGTCACTGTAGGGTTCTCTTTGGAGTAAAACAGGTCCTTCAAAAAGCGGTAACCATCGGGTATCAAGTACAACATAAAGCACGAGCCCGTATATACCGCTAGCATAAACGGCTTGTTATATTCATCACCTTTAAGCACGGAGTTGACCAACTCCAAGCCCACGATCCAGGTGAACAATGCTAAGATGATGAATCCAGCACCCAAACGATAGTTCCGTAGCTCATTTTTGTTGATGATTTCAAGCACTTCGATGGGCCCTGATGCCACTTGGATATTAGTGTCTTGATTTGCGAATGGTGCTCTTTGTCGGGGAGTCTGTTTAGCCTTGGGGTTCATAAAAGAAAGTGATGATAAAAACGTAAGTCTGGGGTTAGAGATAAGGTCCAACTTGCGCGAGATTGTCAGAAAGGCAATTGATTTGCGCATTTTCAACCGAATAGATCTGGCGATTGGGACTGGTATATATAGTGTGGGTATGGCCCATATTTGCAGCAACCAATGATTGTTTATCCCTCAGTATTGACATTGATGGGGCTTTGGTGGAGTAGTTAGCGCTTGCTTGATTGGGAAATCAGTTTCGCACCCGCTCCGATGGCCGCAAGGTCTGAGATAAACTTTTGGGTTAAGTGTGCGAAATTAGTGTGTATAGCTAGATCTAGTTTTAGTACTAAATGATGGTTTACTGGTAGAATTGATGTGGTCAATGCTCCTGAAAACTTCACGCTAAACTGGTCGGTACACCGAGCTAACACCACGGAAACCAACTATGTCTTGAACTAAATTATTCATAGTATTTAGTAATTTGTACTGGACTCAATAATTTACACTCTGATTTTATTTCAAGAGCCATATTCAGTATCCCTCTATAGCTCCACTAACTCTTCTAACTTGCTTTATCCGAGTTTGTGGCGGTGGTGTAATTGATCCTACAGCTCCTGTTTTTAGCCATCGAAATTCTTTTGGTCTCTAATTATTTTAGACTTCAGTGTGTATCCTCTTAAGCTTGCAAAAAAAATCATACTATGTAATATATTTCGTAGCACTAACACAACTCTATTCATTAATTAGCGCTTCTACAATTAGTTATGTCACTCTGTTCGATTGTTCTATACTCTCGCCTATTTATACGTTGCTGCTAGTCTCTTCTCCAAATGCTGTTTTGCAGTAATTATCCCGTTCTCCTTATTCACTCCGCGTCCCTTGATATCTTTGGTCAACGGACTAGGAAATGGGGTCAACAATGTATCGTCGTTGGGATGACTGAAAAATACTATAGACAACCGATTCTGGTCGGTTTCCTGAACCGCTTTTGGAAACTTCACTCTATGGATGGTGGATTTAAGTAAGCCCGCAGACCAGTAGCTCAACTGATCACCAATATTCACTACTATGGGAGGCGCCTTTCCAGGAAATTTCTGGGTGTTAGGAGGAACAAAAGGAACTGCTTCCCAGGATTTGGAGATGGGTGAGAATATTTCAAGACCTTCCTGGTGCTCTTTTTGAAATAAAAGAGTCATGGATCCGTAGTCGGTATGTGCACCCGCCCGTATGACTGCTTCAGGGTTCAGACTTTTCTGGCCAGGATAATGAAGAAGTCTGAATGTAGAACCTGATTCTTTGGTAGGATCATATTTGTCTCTAAACCACTGAGATCCCTTGATATGTGTATCCTCAATCTGAAGTCCGATTGCCAAAAGTTCCAATACCTTTATCGACAATTGGTACATTTTACGAATGGTTGAAACAACCAATTGGTGACGTTTTGGGTCTTGTTTAAACCAGTCAGGAATCTCTTCCTTTGTCAATCCGGTCACAAAGTTAAGCCCGGAAAAGTTGAGTCCCTCTTTGGGATCACCCTTTTTCTGGGTGGTTGGGTCCAAATTCTCCCCTCCTTCACTAACATATCCGTGGTTGGAATTTGTCCGGGCATATTTCAATTTGTATTCAGTGGGAAGCTCGAAAAATTGTCGTGATATTTCGAATAGTTCGTCTACCTCTTCTTGTTCAAATTCATGGCCCTCCACAAATAAGAATCCTTGACTAGTGGCTCCTTGAAGGAGCTCCTTGGCGGTGTCCTCGTTGACGTCCGTTATGTCCACAGTTCGTAATGGGTTAGACATGAGGTTATCATTTCAATGCGTTTTTCAGATCATTGGGCCATTTTGATGCGCTTTTTATATACAAGAAGCGATAAGATAACTAAAGCTAACACAAACTAATACACATGGACTAAGTATAGTACTAATTATTAGTATGTCTTTTTTATTTTGAATTTTAGGCGTAAAGTATTCCTTCTACTACTACTGAATGATAATTATAGATGCTTCAGACTGCAATGTTCTCATGATAGTGTCTGCTAATAGGATCGCTAAAGATATCAAGCGAGTGTCAATAGTGCCAGTATACTACCGACATTTAGTTGGAACGGAATTATCGTAAATATTTCAGGTATTTCGCTCTTGATTCTACGGTATTCACAATAGTACGAAGGTGAATTTATCTCTGAGAACCCGGTAGGGCATGTCTATCATTAGTAATATTTATACAAGTTGGTGAGAGAATGTTAATTTATCAACTTTTTCTGAAGGCAACCTCTTCTGGTAATTGAAATGATACACAGAACATTGGCTTTGTGGGTGCAACCCGACGAACCAAGTGGAACTTAACCTTTTCAATATCCAATTCATACCCAATATAGTTGTTGATTTTTTCAAGTACACGAGCATGAAGGGTCTCCAAAGATGGCTCTGGTTGTTCTTGAGGAGAGTACTTCTCGAAGCAATGAACGTGGATGGTAGGTAATACAAAGTCTGGGGAGGATTTCACGGCTTCTGTCACTGCTGGATCCCGAGCATAGAGACCAACAAATTCATCCAAGAAAGTTAGGGCCAAATCAGGCAAATTCATGGCATAGTGTGTGAGGAATTTAGGAATATTCACCTTGGTGGTCTGTTGGTCCTTGACAAGCACCTTCTCTTTGGTCACTGGGTCAATCTTTCTTCTCTTCGTCACCTTGGTTTTTTCGATCACTTTAGAATCATTGGACCAGTCAAGCAATAATCTTGGAGACTCTCTAATAAAATCTCTACCATCCAAATTGTACGATTTGACAAAATCACCAACATGATTTATTTGCACGTTCTCCTTCAAGTACTTGTAGGATTCGGGATTAAGATCATTAGCTAAAACCAATACGTTCTTCTTTCCAGCTGGTACAGCAAAAGGTCCCACACCAGCAAACACATCACCCACTACTTCTTGAGGCTTGAACTGCTCGATCAAACGATCATGCTCGGTGCTCAATCTCGAGTTCCAATACACTTTAGAGAAATCGAATCTGAATTTGCACCCACTTTCACTCTGTTCTACGAGAAAATCGTCTTTTCCTGCCAACACTTTCATCTTGAATGTTCTGAACTTGTTACCAATTGAATCAATTTTGTCGACAACGGTTTCTACCTTGGCATTTTTATCCAAAATAACCTGACCAATTAAAGACCCATATGGTTTAAACTCTTCACGTAAATTCAAGTGGGCCACATGGCCAGCCTGAGCAAACCCACCAGGGATTTCATCCAAGAGCGATTCAGGCAAAACAGACCGTAAGATATCATCTGTCTTCCAGAATGAATAGTCGAGTTCCATGGTGTATGGCCTTATTTCAACCCCGTACTCTTTGATTTTCTCCATCGCTAATGGTGAGAGTTTTTCCTTATAAGTTTGCAAATCGTCAGCATCTTCTCGAAGTAACACACCTCTAAGGTTATCCACACTCACAATATGCTTTATAGTGGGTTTGTATAAGATATCATCTTTGCAATCTTTGACAAACTGACCAAGATATTTTGGCTGAGGAAAACATGCCACGAGAAGTGGAATTTGTTTGCGGAAAAAGTCACGGTTAAGCACGGTCATGGACCGGTCAATAGGTGCACCAAACTTGTTGGACATGGTGATACGACGGAAGGTTCTGGCTGTTCGGTACCACCTTTTTATCATAAACAGCAGCAAAAAAGTTGCCAAAAAGTGCGGTAAAAAAAACTTAGTGAGCTGCCAAACCTTAGTCCAAATATCCTCCATACGACTATAAAAGGAGACGAATCCCCTGAGTAAGCGTTACTATCTTAGCAAGAACTCATATATAATACGCTATGTCTGTCATATCGATCACTAAACCTTCGATTCCTGACTATGATGTCGATATGTCTGACGATGAGGCTCCCAAGTCCATCGTGACTCCAGGAGAAATGGTTACAGACGATCCCGTATGGATGAAAGGTCATGGAACTTACTTTCTTAATGATAAGACTTACTCTTCAGTGGCGGGAAACATCTCTAGAGTCAACCGGTTGTTGAGTGTGATTCCTCTCAAAGGACGGTACCAAGCAGAAACTGGTGACCACATCATCGGAAGAATTACTGAAGTTGGTAACAAACGTTGGAAAGTCGATATTGGATGTAAACAAGATGCAATTTTGATGTTGGGGTCAGTTAACTTGCCTGGTGGTGTTTTAAGAAGAAAGTCCGAGAGCGATGAGCTTCAGATGAGAAACTTCTTAAAAGAAGGGGACTTGTTAAATGCAGAAGTACAAACGATCTTCAACAACGGAATAGCATCATTACATACCAGATCATTGAAGTACGGGAAATTAAGAAATGGGATCTTCTTGAAAGTTCCATCCAATTTGATTGTCAAGTCCAAAAACCACTCTTATGATTTACCTGGTAATGTATCTGTGATATTGGGAATTAATGGATATATCTGGCTTTCAAAAACCGGAAGCAACTCTCAAAATAAAAACATGACTGTGAATACTAATGCTAATAAACTTCATGCATCCAGTGAAAGTTCATATGTTCCAGGTTCAGGCTCAGTGGCAATCACTAGATTGGAAGATGAGAGTTCATGGGAAATCTACTCCGACAAGAATGATCCCAACATCACTAACTCTGTGAGATCAAATATAACTAGATACAATAATGTCATCAAAGCATTGGCACATGGAGATTTAGGTATCACCGAACAGAGAATCATCATGGGTTATGAAGCCTCGATGGCATTTTCCAATGTGGGAAGTATGATTGATAAGGAAGCTATGGACAGTATATGTCAAGACGTGATAAATAACGAGAAAATGAGAGGATAATCAAAGAATAGTAAAGAAATAATCAGAATCAAAGCTCAATATTGGTTCAACAGTCAAACATAACGTTATACTGGAGTACCGAAAATGGATAGAATGGTCGGTACAATACAAATACATTTACTACAATTATTTAAACGTAATAAAATACATTCCTATTAAAGTCTACGAATATATATATTAAGGAATTGAAGATTTTCCGGAGCCTTGGCCCGGGTATGAGCCGTAGCAGTTTTCGACTTGTGGTCAATGGTACCATCATGATGTGGAGTATGCATAATAAAATCAAATGATATCGCTCATAAAATCTTTCTCTTTTTCAAGTAGCATCTAAAGTAAATAAGTTGAAGAACTCCCACGGCAAAGATGCACAGAAGCACAATGACGGATACTTTGGTGTAACCAGCAAATATAGCTTCATTAGCATCTCTGTGCATGAATTCTTGTTCCATTAAAGCCTTCAAGATTAATTCTGAATTTTGAAGATTTTCTACCACTGTGTTTAATTCAGACTTTAAGAAATCTATTTTCTTATCGAATTCTTCTTCTGTGAGTTCTGATTCTGAATTTTCTGAATTCTCTGAATTGTCTGATTTGATCAGACTAAAATAATGGGCATAATTGTTATAGTTTGTATCCTTTAATGTGGCCATAGTTTTGATATCTACCTGGAGCTCGACATCTCGCAGTTGAGGACGGAAATTCCAAGACTTGTCCAGATAAATGTTGTCAAAACAAATATTTACGAGAGACTTCCCGTTGTGTGCATTCAAGATTTCTTTCACCTTTTCCTTATCCTGATGAGATACTTCGGGAGATTGATGACCCAAGTGGAAAAGTCCTGACCGCTTGATCAGATCAATCACCGAGGTATCGTGATGTGCGGATATGGGATCAGGATTGTTTAAGTTGTTAAACATAAACGAAATCTCATTTCCAATATCGCGTTGATCCCGTAACGTGTTGTCATCATCGTCAAACACGTGGAGATTTAATGAATGAGACGCTATCCGATCCCCAGCATTGATTCGGACCATAATCACGTCTTCTCCCACCGTGGGGTAGCTGATGCAATTACGAAGATTACTCTTGGACGAGTACTTCTTCTTATCACCCACTTTGACCGGCGGCACCGTAATGCCTAGCGCCGATGCTAAGGGTAGTATGAGGCCAAGGGTGGCGAGGGTAGGAAGTGAAACCATGGAGGTTGACAGTAGTTAATGAGTCCAAATCAGGGTGTTCGACACCTACAGTCGAGAGTAAGTCAAGCTGAAGTGGTGGGATTTGAACAAGGGAAAAAAACAGGCGTGATGATATGCGGCGCCCTGATCAGTTTGATGCAATATGAAGGTCCAACAGACGTCTGATGGGAAACGAGTGGAGTTTGTTGATGTACACAAGTGGTGAAGAATCAATTATGGACGTGTACAGAAGCTTCCCAATACGGAAGCAGCATATTTGGGAGGCACGCCTTAAAAAAACTATTACAGGTTACTGTGATGGTGAGGCAGGTGCACGAGTTTGTATGGAGGCAGGATCAATCCGATTTGGCCGAATGATTGCTAGAAGGTGGCTTTAAGCCTACTGGGTTGGCTTAAATCCTACCAAAGGTCACTGCAAACGTTTCCTAACTTTTTTGGATCAATTCCACTGAATTTTTGGTTGAGTTGCAATTCTTGCAAAATTTTTATGGTCCGACCCGGCATGAGGCATTGACTAGCATTTTTCTGACAGTCTCCAAAGAGTGAAAGTTGAGTTGAAAAAACGTTTGAACGGCGGATGAAACAAACAATAATCAACTTAACCTTCAATTGAGGTGATTCCTCTAAATATAAAACCTAATTCGTTTAGGTTGTCTCGTTGCAATTGGCACTTGGTAATTGTAGAAGCTGCGTAGCTTATTTGCAGCGAGTTGTGCTGTCAAAGCAGTACCAAACTTCCTTTTCGGCTGTTAATTTGGGCGCAGTTTCAGCCAATTATTTTATCATCCAACTCCCGACTGGTGGGATAAATATCTCTACAACTACTCTTCTCTGTAACTAAAAGACCGAGGCAATTGCGAGCTGGTTACACTGAGGATAACGTATCTTTCGATGCTACAATTATCTGTCTGATGCTGGAATGTAGATCCAGGGAAAGATGCAAATTTTAGAAAGGGTTCATAATCCAAACGTGCTTCAATGAATAACTACACCAATCCCCAAACTTGCCAGTTAAAGACAAAGCTAGTACTACTGAACCTCCATTGTGGAGCCTTGCGTTCAAGCTCATCTCCATAGGTCTTCTTCACTGGCTTTGAAATCGACCAGACTGAATTGTACCCAGAAGTAGAAACTTTTGGAATTTTTCAGAATATATCGCACAACGACCATTTTATTACTCAATGTGGAAGCCAGGTAAGATTATTTAGCATATGCTAATGAGAGCTATATACGACCTAGTTCGGATTTGTTTCTAAATGTGTTTAATAAACCGATCTTGGGGAAGTTGCATCAAGCTTTATTTTCACACTCAACTTTTAAAACAATAAGTCCATTAAAGCAATAAGTCCATTGAGGAGTACCCAGCTGGCCCAGGTGTATCCCTACCAATATCGATAAATACCATGACTAGTCAATACTATCATATTTATGCCTCAATGATCTCAATGTGCTTCGCAGTAGCAAGACAGTAAAAACTTCAAAATGTGGTGTCAGAATTTATTGCAACACGTTCACAGGAACAACTCAAATGTAAGCAATATCCACATAGTTGAATTTTGTTTTGTGGATATTTTTCAGTGGGTACTTTCCAGTGGGTGTTTTCCGGTGGATCTTTCGTTAGGGTTTTTACGCAAAAACGGTTTTGACTCTAAAACTTTCAATTTCTTTTCCGGTTCATCCTTGAACAAGCACTGTATTTTAGCTGATCGTTATAGGATAAAGCCACCGAACTTTCTCTTTTATACAATAAAACTACTCCTTTTTCTTTTCTATATGTACCTGCTTCAACTCATTCTACTATTAGCTTAGTCTCTCCACAAACAAAATCCTGGCACAAAGTTAAACAATCGGCCCTGACTATATCCAACTTTGTGTAAGTCACGGCCTGATTTTTACCTTCAGCCATCTATTCGAATTTTCAACGGGCGTCTCATGAAATACATCTTGACTACGTACTGTATCTTCACTAATCAATGGTTCATGATTCTTTATTGTATTGAAATACATCTTGAATTTTTGTTTAGAATTTTATACCAAGTTTTGTAGAAATTCTACTAATTTGAAAATTTTAAAAATTCACCAAAATTCATTACATGGCCTGGCGACTGTTTACTTATAATTTGTAATTCTATATTTTTGTTTTAGGATGTATATACAAGTATATGAAAGATTAAGAATGCATTTGAATGAAATGTAACAAACATCGACATCTTCCTATCATTTTTAATTATTTGGTTGATTGTTCCTGCTCAATCAACTCCTCCAATCTTTGCTCGAATTCATGGGCCTCCACCTTTTCTATCACATCATCCAATCTTGAGCCACCCATACATCCAGTCAAGTCATGAAGCGAAAATCCACATCTATGATCAGTTACTCTATTCTGAGGATAATTGTAGGTTCTAATTTTATCTGATCTATCAGTGGTTGTGACTTGGTCAGTTCTCATTTTCCTTTGTTCCAATAATTCTTTTTCACGTTCGATTGCAGCCAACCGTGCTCGTAAGATTGAAAATGCTTTTGCTTTGTTTCTAGGCTGAGATCTTTCATCTTGTTGCATCACTGTAATCCCAGTTGGTATGTGGACCAATCTAACGGCAGAATCAGTAGTGTTGACGTGTTGTCCACCTTTTCCTCCTGCTCTCATGGTATCAATACGAACTTCTCCAGGTGCAAACAGCCTTTCATCTTCTTTTAATGAGCTCTCAGTACCTTCAGATATTTTGGGAAGAACAACTACAGCTGCCGTAGACGTATGGATTCTACCCTTGCTTTCGGTCAGAGGAATTCTTTGCACTCTGTGGACTCCACTTTCGTGTCTTAACGCTTGAAATGCACCAGGATCGTCAATACTAATAATTACTTCATTAACGAAACCATTATTACCTTCACTTTTGCTGACGATATTATGTTTCCAGCGCTTGTAGTTGGCGTAGTTGATGTACATTTGCATCAAGTCTTCAGTGAAAAGTGCTGCTTCGGAACCACCCACTCCTGGTCTTAATTCTAGAATACAAGGCTTATCAGAATATTTTTGCTGAGGAAGAAGTCTTGACTGAAGAACCTGAATAGAACGGAGCACTCGTGGAATTGAAGTTTCGATTTCAGCAATAGCTTCCTCCACCAATTCTTTATCCTGGCCTTCTTCTGAGATGAGCTCTTTTAGTTCTTCAAACGCAGCCATTTCCTCCTGGTACTTGGCATAGTTATCCAAAATCACATTCAAGTTGGAGAAACGAATACTAAGCTCTTGATCGAAATTGCCCTCGGCCACTTTGGCTTCAATAACCGTAAACTCGGATTTCATCACCTCAGCTCGTTGAATCAAGAGAGGATGGATTTGAGGGATTTGGGCGATTTTCTCAAGCACCAACGGTACTGTAGTTGTCGAGTATAGCTGTTGTGGTAGTAGTGCTCGCTGGAGGCCCCATAACCGTGTCTGGTGGGCAGTTTTGGCCCTGACAACCCTTCCAAACATGATGAGATTTCGCATAAAATCATCTGGTTATCCATCAGGATATATGGTTTCAACAGAATTATTTAGAGTTGTAGAAATTGGATAGAGATGGGCAGATTTGCTAACGCTAACTATTCATCACAAATGATGGATAATAACTTTTAATTTTAGGACAGAACTCATACCGGTAATAGATCACTAATTCTCAATTCTATCACTTTAATTTTTGATTAACTTTACAATTACAATGATTGATTTGAAAGAATTTACTACTGCCGTAGAGGACCTTCCACTTGATGGAGTCAAGAAAGTCAAGGACGAACTTCTAGTTGCTATACAGAAGCTTATTGAAACCAACAACGAATTGAATCAGGAGATACGACAGACAGACAGCGTGCTGGACCAGAAGTTATACCGAGAAGTAATCGCTGAGAATCAAGACGTGATCTACTCAAAGACTGCCCGCTACGAGGCAGCATTGCAAGTGATGAAGAAGCTGGTGGACGAGGAAACGTACCAGAAGGAATTGGCAAAGGTGTACGAATTGATAGGAAAGGAAGACCTCAAAGAGGTTGCAGAGAAAGAAGAAAAGCAGGAGAACCCTAAGGCGGAGGATAACAGTGTGTATCTCTAGCCTCTGGTATCGTCACATCTAGAACTTTTAGCTTGTTATGGAAATTGAAGGTTCTGTCCACGGACTGCTTTCTGGGAGCGGATTCGATCAGCAATTAAGGGCGATACTGAGATTGAACAAACATGATTGTTTAAAGAGGAGCCAGCAGATTATCAACCATGCATAAGAATGTGGATCTCTTCACTTAAATCTTATCTCACGTTAGACAATTCACTCCCAGGAATGATAAGGTAATAATGATCTATTATGCTATAGCTTCGGATAATGATGTCCAAGACTGTCTATTTGCAATACTATTTACACTATTCACATGCTTTTAGTCCCACAATCACTAATATTCTAAGTTATGATGAACATGAGAAACATTATCAAATAAGCTTGTAGCCGCTTTGTAGTTCTTATTCTCTCTTAATCTTTTTAGGTTCTGTTCCAAACAATTTATGAATGAATGGCTTCTCATCTGAACTAATTGGATCTTCTGGTCTCTTACAGATTAACATCCAAGTGGTACCCAAGTGGACTCTCTTTTCATAGGTAATATCCAAACCAGCTTCATCGACAAGCTCTCCAATATCAAGGTTCCATCTACAAGCCCAAGTTTTCATTCTGCGTTCGCTTCTGAAATCCAAATGGTTATTCACAA
Source organism: Suhomyces atakaporum (assembly GCA_030561405.1). Taxonomy (NCBI): domain Eukaryota; kingdom Fungi; phylum Ascomycota; class Pichiomycetes; order Serinales; family Debaryomycetaceae; genus Suhomyces; species Suhomyces atakaporum. The sequence continues at coordinate 47,026 of JAKTXH010000044.1, forward strand.
AGTCCCAAGTTCCTCTACCATGTTCAAGAAGAACAATTCTTCCACCTGGTTTTAATAAAGTGGCCATATTTTTCAAAGCTTTGACCGGGTCTTCATGTGCACACAAACCAAACGCTTCTACCACGGTATCGTATTTAACTTCTTGACCTTCTTCAGCAAGTTGTGCTAATTCTTCTGCTTTTCCCACGGTAAAACCTACTTTACGGAAGTCAGGGTATGCCTTTCTGAATTTTTTTTGAGCAAGATCAACCATGTTTCTGGAGGAATCAAGGAAGGTAATGGAGTTGACCAATTCAGGATAGAAATAAGGAATGTTTCTACCGGTTCCGCAAGCCACTTCCAACACATCTCCTTTCAATTGTTTCATCAACCATTTTCTACGCTTTCCCAAAAACATCCCCCGTTCTTCCCACTTGATTTCATCGTCGTAAGCAGCAGCCTTTTGTTCATAAAATGCAGTGGTATCTTCTGGAGGAACAATACTAGCATTAGAATTATTAGAAACCAATTCTTCTTGCTCTTCTTCTCTCTCCTTGTGCAACTCTTCCTTGTCTAAAACAGGAGCCTTCTTCACAGTTCTCTTTTTCTGCTTGCCGTACCATTCTTCCAACTCTTCGGGTGAAGGATTAAACATTATTTCTTTATCCAAAAGGTGTTTTCTACGAAACTCCTTACGCATCATCTGATAAATACGATACTTCTTTTCTTCCAAGGGCCTCAAAGTTTCCTGACTCAACTTCCTCAACATCAAAAATTCGTATTCACTCAAACTCTTGGGATCGTCCTTATACTTCTTTCTTACATATTGAATCTGTTTATCTTCATGGTAACGATCTCTCATATAATAGAAGAAGGCCACACACGTGGCACCGAACCCACAAAGGTAGTATACGGTCATAGACTTCTTGAACTTGTCACTTTGGAAGTAGATGGCCCATTGTCTCCATTTGGGCAACTTTTCAATTTCTCTCTGTTTCTGGACCTGTTTGTGGTTGATGGGAAACGGTGAGTCCGAAAGCTGGCGCAAGGGTCTCCATACCCTGGCTCGAAGGGGGACTCTGATACCTAGACGGAACATGGAGGTTTAATTCGTAGTATGAGATTAGTTGTGAGTAAAATGCGAAAAATGGTTGCACGAAAATGGTAGCACGAAAACGGCAATAGCTACAAGTGCTAATGATTTAAGCATGGAAAAATGTAACTATTGCTAGTTGAGCACTTGACTTGTTGGTGTGACGACTTGGACGTTAACAGTATCTACTGATGAGAGTATTAACATATAATTTTCTGTTACATTAACGGGCCCATTTACATATTCGTTAAAATTAATGTTATAGCACATAATCACCAGAAACTTTATGGTAATAAGCGACCGTACCATAGTGGATGAACCCAGTTTAAGGTAAGATCGTAGAGTGAGAAGTTGATCGGTGTGTGGGTCATAATTACACTACCAGTGGATGGTGATGTACGAAACGTACTTAATTCTCAAAGTAGCCTTTTTTTCTTAAACATACGGGATCCAATAAATGGAAAAATGTTAAGTCAATGTCATTCCCATAATTCGGAGAAAATTGGTCTAGTGGTCCCCCAGTGTGGCAAAAATATACTAAAGGTTACCCTAGGTCAACACCTGATAACTGGAGAGCAATGAGTGGTCATGGACAAGAATGCTACAGATAATGGTCATAGCCTTCCTCATTAATTGTTAATTCCAGAAGACCACTGATGTGCACAACTTTATTGTATAGAATATTCCTCAGTTTCAAACATCTTTCGAACATTTCTACGGTCAGAATTAATTATTAGACTGATCAGAAGACCATGGTTATTTTGTATGCCAACAAAAACACATAAACACATAAACACATAAACACAAAAACACAAAAACACAAAAACACAAAACACTTAATCCAAAGGTATACACAATGACCAAAGGGAGCAGTCAATGGATACGTTTCTTCTTGAATTGGTGTTCAAAAATCGATAAAAACTACCATGGTTTGGAGGTCGAAGTCGCAATGTGGACAAAGTGAGCCCCATCGATTTGAAAACTATCAAAAAATCAAATATGTCCAAAATACACACTTTGTTTCTATCTGTGTAAATATGAACAGTTCCCTCTATTTCCAACTATATCTCTTCTATTGTTCAATTACAGTTCTCTGTGAATACTGTTAGTGTGTATACAAGGATCACCAGGCCACCAAAATACGCCGTCCCGTGACGCACTATTCGCACCATTTATACTCACAAGTACCCACTATTATCGCCACCATGTCGTCACAACTAGAGGCTGCCAGAGCCGCCGTCAAGGCCCAAAAATATGACGATGCCGAAGCCAAGTACAAGCAGATTATTCTCCACCCCGAACCCTCCGCCAAACTGGCTCAAGAACAAGAGGCTGCCATCTTAGAACTCGCCAAAATCTACCAGACCCAATCCCAACCATCCAAATTACACCAATTAGTAACAGAATCACGTACGGTGCTAGGCCAATTTGCCAAGTCAAAGACCGCCAAGATCGTCAAGACTTTGATTGAAGATTTCGACGGGATTGCTAACGCTTTGGATATTCAAGTGGCAGCCACCAAGGAGAGCATTGAGTGGGCCGTAAACAGCAAATTGTCTTTTTTGAGACAATCTTTACAGTTGAAGTTGGCTGACTTGTACTATCAACAAGGTTTACACAAGGAAGCATTGAACATCATTAATGATTTGTTGACTGAGTACAAGAAATTGGACGACAAGTCGTCATTGGTGGAGGTCCAATTGTTGGAATCCAAAATCTACCACGCGTTGAGAAACATCCCCAAGTCTAGAGCGGCCTTGACCAGTGCCAGAACCTCGGCCAACTCGATTTATTGTCCTACCATTCTTCAAGCAGAATTGGATAGTCAAAGTGGGATCTTGAATGCTGAAGAAAAGGACTACAAAACTGCTTTCTCCTACTTCTACGAGTCTTTTGAAGGCTATAACTCCCAAGAAGATGCCAAAGCCATTGTTATTTTGAAGTACATGTTGTTAACCAAGATCATGTTGAACTTGATCGATGATGTTAACAACATTTTGGGTCATAAAAATGTCATCAAGTACCAATCTAGAGATATCGATGCCATGAAATCTATTGCCACCGCCTACTCTAACCGTTCCTTAAAAGATTTTGAAACTTCTTTGGGTACCTACTCAGTCGAATTAAAATCTGATCCCATCATAAAAAACCATTTCAACGCGTTGTACGATAACTTGTTGGAACAGAACTTGTTAAAAATCATTGAGTCTTACTCTTGTGTTGAATTATCTCATATCTCCAAAACTATCGGTTTGAATTTGCAACAAGTAGAGGGTAAATTATCACAAATGATCTTGGACAAAGTATTCTACGGAGTATTGGATCAAGGTAATGGATGGTTGATCATCTACGATGAACCTAGAAAGGACGCTTCTTATGAAGCCTCGTTGGATTTGGTCAAGAACTTATCCAATGTGGTCGATTTGTTATATGAAAAGGCTTCCTCATTGAATTAAATAATCAAATTTGGAAAGTCACTCCTAAACCAAATCTTATCCAGAGATCATATAATGAATTTAGATATACGACTACTGTAGTAAATGATATAATTACATTATTATTCAAGCTACTTCGGTAATTCCAGCAATTCCTTTCTCACTGGCAATGACAAATATTTCTCCAGATATCACCAAGAATTCGTTCAAACGACCACAGGACAAGAAACATTTTAAGAAATCGTTGGACTCTTCTTTGGCAATCTCGTTGATGATGTTATAAGCACCTTTAATAAATTTCCAGTCTTTAAATCTTGCAAGTTTGTAGATTTGTAAAAGTTCAATAATTAAGTAGGGCACATAAATCGATCTTAACTCTTTGAAGATTCCTTTATTGGCTTCACTTGTGGAGGTCTTTATGGACTTATTGAACCATCCAAATATCAACTCGTTTAAGGTTGACACGATATTCTCTATTGTTGTTTCAACTTCTTTAGATTCCCAGAATGTGGAGTTTTTGCTAACTTGATTAGTGACAACCTTTTTCCAATCAGTGATGAGATTCAAACCAGTCACCAAGTCTTCGTACTCCAATAATTCTTGTTTATCCTCATCAGAAATAGGATTTTCCACACTTTCATTGGAAAGGGATTTAGCATGAAGTTCAATATCATAATCACTGATCAACTTCTTAAAACTCTTTGAAGATGCAAATTTCTGAAGGGTGGCTAATCTACCACTCAACAAAAATCTACGAATAATTGTTAACGTAGCAATGATGGAGTCTTGAAACATGTTGTTCTCATAGAACCAATCCACAGACCGGTATAATTCAAAATCAACTTCATCGACATTATCAAGATCATCCTGTATAATGATTTTGGACTGAGGCTTATAATGATCTTCAGTTTTGTTCATAACTCTCTCTACTGTTCTTCTTAAGATATTAACCATTTTGGCTTCTTGAGTATCATCCACCACAATTAAATCATTATCATCGACCACCAAAGGATTTGAGAGTTTTTTCGATATTTCAAGTTGCTTGTGTCTCTCTTTGGAATCTGTAATTGATGACAAAAATAACGAGTAGGTTTCTCTGGAATCTTTTTCATCAGGAATGCTAGTAAGATAAATCGGAATTAATTCTGTCAATTTATACTCTGACAACTCTGAAATGTAAAGAGTAATAATTGTGGTGATATCTTGTGATTTGATGCTAGTTGAATTGGATGGTAAAAGACCAGATTCTCCAATTAAAAGTTGGAAAATGGCCAAATGTGTAACCACTCTAACTAAGTATGGCTTGATTTGTAAATCGCCACCAGAAGTTATGAGACTGTGTAACAAAGAGGATATGTTATCTATTATAATTCCACCCTGTATAATTCTCAATGGGTGATGGCTTTCTTTGGAGAGTCTACCTTCAGACTCCAGCAAGATATTTAAGATTTCATTGACTGAAAATGCTTGAGGTCTAGGAGGAGTATGAGTGGAATCATCTTTGGATCTAGAAGATAAGAATAAATCAAAATTATACTGATAAAGTTGGGTCAAGTATAGTAACAAACTCTCTTCCCAACTATCAGACGATTCTTTCAAATTTTCAGATATGTTACCTCCACTTAAGTAGTTATAGATCAATCGTTCATAACGGTTAATATTGGATCTCTGTGAGAGTTTATAAACAGTCTTTTTCCATAAAAACTTGTGTTTAATACCCGAGGCTTTTGATTCTTCTTGTATGGAGTCGTCACCAGCAGCTGCTTGTTTATCGATTACTGGATCGTAGTATTCCTGAACATGTCCCACGAGAATCAATCCCAACGTGTAGTTTCCTGTGCTGTTTGCGTACTCGATAGCTTGGTCGGTTTTATCAGCAAGTAACAACTGATAAATCACTTGGAACACCTTTGAGTCCACACTTTCATCTTCGGAGGAGATCTTTCTATTAGTTCTTAGAGGAGCATCGGCATCTAACTGATTCACAAGTGCCTCGGATCCATCGTTCTTCTTGGCCAATATACTCAAGTCCTTATTGTTGATCGCCTGTCTGGTGCTTGACCATTTACCCTTGACATCTTCCAAACTTGAAATGTCCAATGATCTAAAGTTTTGCTGTAACCAATGGATTATCAACGTCAATTCCCTGATTTTGGGGCTTTTAATTAACCAGTTTTCTCGTTTAATGGCTAATGACGAGAAATCGTACTCTTCCAATAAATCTGGAGATTGAGAAGCCCGAAAGTTGTAAAGAGTCTCTACCAAGTGCCACAACTTGGTCTCCAAATCCCAATTTTCAAACTCTTCTTGCAATTTTCCGTTCGCTTCGTCTTCAGATAGTAAATCACCGATTTCAAGCGCTTTTGAGGCGGAAATGGCCTTAAATTTGGCCACGATTTCGAGGGGGTGCTGCTGCCTGTTGGCTTGAAAGTCCCGAAGGACGGACGCAAACTGTTCTTCGATGTTGGGGGAGATGGCAGCCATGGAAGATGGGGATACTTGATGTTTTGATGAAAAAACATATGGTGGGGGTCACGTGTGATCCTCAATGTGCAGGTATCGAATCCTATTTACGAATGAAGCAGAGATGGACAGTCCTGATATAGTGGTATTAGTTTCCTCATTCTCGGAAGGGTTACTACATGTTCTACGTGGTCGTGACTATATTAGGAACCTGGCTGCAGTAATGGACCAAATCCGGTGAATGCAGTCTTACATTGTGTAATCTATATGTGACCCTATTGCAGTATGGGTTACTCTTTTTGAATTGGTTACAACCTTTATGAGATAATGCAGACGTGGACAATATGTACCCCCCATGTCATTCCTACAGTTGCCATAGCCTAAAGTGTCTGATCATTTCAGCGTAGATTGGATGAAAGAAGGCGTACGACACCACGACAACTTGTCATCTATTCATAGAAGCTTGATTGGTTAAAGAGGACAGAATAAATCACTATACCAGGCACGAGCTCGCCCAATTGGATTAGGTCAATGGCGGTGCTGTAAAATCCAGACGCCAAATTACGACGCATTTGTCATGTCTGGTAGATATATATGCACAGATATGCGGTCACAACTGTAAAGAAGATACACCATTTGACCCGTAAAGTGTTGCACTTACTGGCTCTAATCAGTCCCAACTGTCCTTCTTTCAGATAACAATTCAAACCATAGTCAAAATTTCCTTAAGCCATTGCTTAGACTCACCTGATGGAGCACAATGATCACCAGTTAAGGTGAGTCGCCACAATCAAACATTCCCATATTTTCTCTCATTACTCACCAATATTAAAATCAACGAACCCTATCGATTCATCTCTGTCTATATATAATCACAAATGTGTCATTAATAAATTAGTTGTTATAGTCTTGTCCCTGTCTGCACTCCTATGGGTGTTCGTAACGTGACCCCTCCCTAATTGCCCCCATTAGAACCATTCTACTTCAAACCTCAATTGTCACCGTATTGACCATATATACCAAACTACTACGTGTATCTCAACCACCGATTTTCCTCAATTCTTTCCCCTTTGCCTCATTGAGACTAGCGCTATTCCTCTCAGCAGAACCAACCTGCCCTTCATAATCGACAACGGGGATGACAGACCCTACATTTGACGATGAAGACAACAGTCCCTTCGGACAAGGCATTGCCAGCTTGATGAGTCAACACAACCTTAATAACGACGATCCGGACGATGAATCTGTCCTCCTATATCACACCACCTCGACTGAACCCAAAGACCCATACCAAGCTAGCCATATTAATGTGGAAAGCAGAGTAAGCAAGCTACTTCGGGCTCATGGGGTGGTCCGACTTCAGATCACCGAGGCAGGCAATTCTAACGAGGGTATGAACAACTCCCTGAAGAAATACGTAGTATACACCATCAAATTGATCAACCAGAACGATCCGAATGAAGAGATCTTGACCCGGCGACGCTACAGCGACTTCGAGAGCTTACGTGACGTGCTCACCAAAATCTTTCCCCTAGTGATCATCCCCCCTATCCCTCCCAAGAATTATATGAACTTTAATGTTTTGAACGGCTTTGGTCACTCGCCTATTCAATCACAATTGGGTCAGGGAAACACTGGCTCGGCTTCAGGTGTGGGTGTGGTTGCCAACGTCGTCAATGGCAATGGTAACTCCCAGGTGTCCAGCCCAGGAATCAGTTCCACTAACTATCCTTATATTAATTCAACGCATCTCAACAAAAACAGACTCATCGAACACCGCAAACGGTTGTTAACCAATTTCCTCAACAATTGCTTGGAAATATCCCAGATCCGTAATTTAGAATTCTTCTCTAAGTTTTTGGACCCCAACTCCAACTGGTCGGATGAGGTCAGCTTAATATCCAGTCAATTACCGAAATCGATCTACCAGCTGAACCCAGAGAATGGCCTCAAGACAGACCCCATCTACACAAACTTACCACTTCCTTCCAATGGTCATATGGGCTTCTTGAAAGACAACAAGAAAAAATTAAAAGCCAAAACTACTAAGCTATTGAATAACGGTACCAATAATGACTCTCTCTCTGAGCAAACTGTTCCTGCTCAATCCACAGAGGGTTCTCCAGACTCAGACTACATTTTAAACACATCATCATTGGATGCCATCAACAAAAAGATCATGGAAAATTTCATTGGTCTCTCAAACGACTACACAGAATTGGGAACTATTTTCAATTCATTCTCATTAGTCCTAACCGACTCACCCAGAGATAAAGGAAAATTGCAGGTGGATGATGAACCCAAACTCAATATCATATTTGATAAAATTGGACAAGTGTTTGATCGGTCATATATCACGATCAACTCTTTAATTGGCGATTTGGAAACTAAGTTCTCGGAGCCTTTGGGTGAAGCTGTCCAATTCAGTACGATTTTGCAATTTATTCAAAAGTACCAGGCCAAAAAAGTAAGACAGCAACTGTTACTTGATTCCGATTTAAAAATTAAAAAGAGAGACTTGGAAGAGTTACTTCGGTTGGAAGAAGAAGCTTCAAGGATGGAAAATGGAATAAACCCAGTAGTCAAGAACACAAAGTACGACTTAGACTCCGATTCTAAAAAGTCTCAAGCATCACAACCGTACTCCAAGTCCAAATTTAAATTTATTCCGAGTATCAAAAAGATCACACAGTATGTTTCAGATATCATTGATCAAAACCCCGAGCAAACACGGAAACAAAAGATTTCAACTCTCCAAATCAAGATCAAAACCTTGGAAAAGTGCCAAAACATCATGCTCGAGGATATCTCATATATTGCTGATGAATTGAATAAAAACTTCAAGCTCTTCCATTCGAAGCAATTGAAAATCATATACGAGATTTTGTTGTCATACAACAGCTTTTTAATTGGCTGGGCCAATAAGAATATTGATATTTGGGAAGAGGTTAAGGAAGAGGTTTTGAAGCTCTGAGATCATTTTCCGAATAAACCATTAAGTAAGAGTGGGAATGGTATGAGTATGATTCAAGGAGTATGTTTAACTTGAGAACGAGTTCAAGACTTAACCAGAAATTATCTGTTCTTATTTTTGGTAATAACCTCAAATCAAAGTCAGAATGAAAGCTTTGAAACTTTGGTTGATCACATTCAAACCTCGTCGCCACAACCCATATCATTTGTGACCGATGGTTTATTTCATTGTACTTTTCTACATCGATAATGAAAGCAACGATTTTGTATATTCAGCGTAGTCTTGTCATTGACAACCACACTCAAGCTCTTAAATATTGTATCAAGGGAGGACCCCATTCACCTGCCCTCTTATACTGAGAAATCTCTTCAGGAAAGCCTTCAATGGCACCGGCTAACCTCTCACAAACATCAGTACCCTCCTGCTTGATTTTGCTCATTGGGTGCAAATAAGTTCTGATGGTAAATACCACAGCACCTGTCTCTGGCAACTTGGTTAAGACTTGTCTCTCACTTCTATAATGGACTTGATTCTCGAAGTCCAAAGAATCGTAGTCCAACGCGGTTTGGATATGATCTTTAGGAAGATTGTGTCCCTTATTAGAATCGTCCACATAGTACTTATCATGGGTCTGCACTGAAAAATTGCTTCTGGTGACAAATTGGCCAGGAGCAATTCTGTTAAAGAACCGGTTCATGGAAAGTTTCAATTTCTGTTCATAACCAGGGATAGGATGATGTACAAACGAGAGTGGCATGTTGAAACGATCCTTAGGGTCAAATCCAGCAGCAAATGCAAAAATCCCCCCCTTAAAGAAATACTCTGTTCCATCCTTTTCATGTTCTCGCTTGGGATCTTTCATCAATATAATGAAATCCTCTTCTATGATTTGGGCCAAATATTCTAAGTATTTGGAAGCATCACCATTAACATCACATTCTGCTGGTACATAAGTGTTGGTGATTTTGTTATGAATTTGGCCATCTTGTTTGGTAAAGCACATAGGATATTTGTCACACATATAATTAGTAACCATAGCATAAAACTCGTGGATGGCGGGAACCGCCTCTTCAGTCACAAACAACGTACTGGAGCGAGTGTCCTTTCCAGCAGGATAAGCTGGGTGGGAATTGGTGATAATCTTGGCCTTTTCTTGGATCACCTTTGGGTAGGAATTCTCCACCAAAAGCCAGTCCTGAACATCCAAATTCCGAATGCCCATGGTCAACTTATAAGCAGCATTTTTGAAAGGGTAAGACTTGAGAGGTTGTTGATTTCTCCAGTCAAAGTCAGGGTCTACAGCCTTGATTATGGGAGGCTGATATTGGTCCTTTTGATAAAACCCATTTTTAGTGGGTTTTTTCTGGGAGAACCGACCATATTTATACCCTAGAAAAACAGCTAAGATTGAAACAAGCCAAATCACTTTCAAGTCCAAGGACATAGATTGAAGGAAGTACAGATTGGGATAAAAGAAGGTAGGTTGGAAAATGTTGCCATTTTGGATTCAGGGCTATAGATCGCGCCGGTTTCGGAAACCGAATCCCCATACAGTATTTGTGGGGTGAGACTGTAAAAGGATGAGGAAGAGCTAGACCTTTTTTAGACTCAGTGCAAATAAGGAGATATATTTAAAGCGAGAAGACAGTATTGGAGCCATGGTTCGCTAGAAGATATTTTGGGGTGTTTTTTGTAATATTTTACTTAATTAGATTTATCAATTTTGACCAGTTGTGACAGCACTAATGATGATGAGTCATTTGTATTTTCTTGGACAACCGTCTTTCTGAGACTTTTGAAAGGTCCGTAAGACCATGCAACTCACTAAATCCAATTTTTTGAATTTAGAGAAATGAAACCGTTGATTAGAGAATATATGTGAAGTAAATTCTTTGTATTTTACAAGATTATGCAAAATTGTCAGATTTCTTAAGCTAAACTCTGCGCATTGAAGGTATTTCTGATATTTGGAGCATCAGAGAACTTTATAGAGGTGACTTGAATTGGACTGATTTATCATCACAGTTTATACAGCTGTATCGATTGAGTCGTTCTAAGTGGTATAGACAGTGATTATCACAGATGTTCTGGCTATTGCCTTGAAGTTACACAAAGATCCAGAGACTCAGTCTCACAATATTCCATATAATCTTGGGATTCACATTCTAAGAGAGTAGTCATCTAAAATATTCCACACTAGAAGTAATACTCTTTTAGTCACCTCAGCTCATTAATAGATGACCAGTTTTGATATCAACCACTGGTGATGCTCTAAATAATTTGTTTGATCAACATGCGTGGTGTCCGTAACGTAGAAAATTGAGTAGGATCACAGTAAAATTATCGATAACTTTGTCTAGAACAAATCTATGATAGAACCGATCACTCGCCCAAAACCCTGCTAATTTTTTATTTATTATTCATCTCCTACGAATTTGGATTAAATTAGTTATCTCATTATTTTGTGGTTACACCACCGACTGTATGAGCATACTGATAATAGTCTGTTTAGTGATACACCATCTAGAAATGGCTGACTAAGGTATCATAATCCTTTACAGATTGTAACACACCACCCATTTCCATTCATCACCATTTCCTTATAATTTTTCGTATCATCATACCCTTCCTCCTCTCACTAACCAAAATGGATTATAGTAGATGGTCGCATTTTGAGCCAAAAAATTCTCATCTCATCATGTCCATCTCGTACCTTACCCAGTACCTAGGGCCCGAGGTCCGCAATGAATTGGCCTCAAACTTGGCCCACAAACTCTCCGACCCCGAGAATGTCCACGCATTGTATGATTTGTTGGAAGGAATCGATTTGCAACAACAAGACCAGATATATCAACTAATCTTGACCCATTTTTCTCAAGTAATTTATGGTGCGGATCACCATAATTATCACTATGCGGTGAAATATATTCAAAAGGTGCCCCGCTTGCGTGATGATCTCTTGGGTGCCATCAAGACCTCGTTGAGTGGATATATCAGTGATCAAATAAATTGGTTTGTACCCGAATTGGCCATTTTGAGGTATCATCAGGAAAATATTCACCTCCAAAGATCCCTCGATGAATCAGCTCCCGAGCTTGATATTGTGGCTTTGTTCAAGTTCTTGGACTATTTGTATACCCAAACCAGTATCGACACAATGGATGTGATCATCTTGACATTTCTTGGAATTAATGATGATTCCATTACCACCATTATCACCCAATTATTACGTTGGAGAATCGATGATATCACCACATCTTTGGACTCTCTGCTAATCTGGGACACGATCTTTACCCTTGAAAAATCGGGAGTTAAGTCTCATAAAACAAACGCTTTTATCTTATGGTTGCGATACTTGAACAATCCCCATTTCAAAATTGATAATCACTTCAAATCCCTCATATCTACCAACCAATACTGGCAGGTGTTGCAAACAGGATTGGCCAGTCTTTCTCATGACCATAGAAAATTCTGTTTGTCGATATTGCAATTATCGGTTCAAAAAATCGATTTTGATATTTCAAATGAGTACATCACCTGGGATAAAACTAAATCTGATCTCCACCTTAAAGAATGGTCCCGTTACACAACTTTGTTTGAAGTCATGGGTATTGATACTTCCTTGCATCAAGCAGATGCTGGTTCCAAGGATATCATTGGGTTGATTTCGTCGCATTCGTTGATTCACCCATCTTGGGGATTCTGCTTACTATCCACTGGTTTTAAGGCTACCATGGACTCCGTTAAAAAATTCTCCTTAAATTTGCTCCTTTCCATTCCTCCTCCACAACTCCATTTGTTGAAACATGGACTTCCCTACTTGGAAAATATTTATTTACCCTATGCCATGGCTGCTTCTCTTTATGTGGTGAGGAACAATGATGGTATCAACCAGTGTGAGTTCGGTGATCGGATCAGTAGCTTCATTGCTAATTTAGTCTCGAATTTACACACTCAAACTGAATATGAACAGATCGTGGCCTCCATTTTGAAGGTGTTGGAAAATTTGAAAGAATCATTTGATCCTGCCAGAATTTATGTCACTCGTGGTATCGTCAAAGGGCTTAAACAAAACCAAGTTTTAAAGTTTGGGGTTCACGATAAGATCCTCTTGAAATTATTTGAAAATACTTCCGAAGGTGAAGTGTTTGAAACTGCCTGTCAAACTCTCAATCTTCAGCTTTTGCTTCGTTTTGAAATATCAGAGACCAAATTTCTTCGCACCTTGAGTAGTTTCGTTAAGTTCAATGGGTATAAGTTGGTGATTGATAATTTGAAGGATATTCAACAATACTTCCAATCATCCTCCAATTTGTTCCAGATTTTAAAGGATCAAGAAGATGATTACTTGAAGGTGTTGTTACTTCCTTTTGTTGATGATGAAGAATTGACTTCGTTTGTTTTAACTCAACCTAACCTGTTCCTTGTCAAGGTATTAGAATCCGGTTTCGACTTACCTCTCTTGAAAAATGAAAAGATCATCAATGCCATTTCTGATCTCTTAGGAAGTGAATCGTTGTTTGAAGATGAAGTTATTGAATCCTTGTCAAAGGTTGAGTTTACTGATTTGTCCATGAAACCAGAACAATTAGATAGATTGTGGCAAAGACTCGCTCTTGATCTCCAGGCTGATGACTTCCATACTATTAGTATCGCTGCCAAAAAATTCAGATTATTCAATAATTTAATCAGAAACCAACGGTTCTTTAAATCATATAATGTCGTTCTTGAATTTCACACAAAGATGCTTTCCAACACAGTTGAATTGACAAAAAATGTTAAGGACTTTTACAAGACTAAAGATGAAATTTATGGAGAGTTTTTTACCTTATTGGAAATTAGTTCAAACTTCGGATTATTCGATCAGATATCAATTGGTCAAGTGTTGCAATTATTCAACTCCAATTCTTCAGATTACAAGTCAAACTTTGCCATGGTTAAGCTTATTCAAAACTATATTAGCAATCATGATGATAACTATGAACAAATCTCAGAATTCTTGACCTCATTGTGGAACAATTTGGACTCCTCCAGATTACAATTGAATCAAAAAGATTTACACATTATGTTTATCAATACTTTGTACAATCAAAAGATCCTTGCTGCCTCGGCAAATAATGAAGTAATCAGCCAAAGATTGGTAGAGGTGGGCTTATCAATTATCGAGAATTCTCAGGGTAGAAGAAGTTTATTACCAACATTGACCTTTGCTTTATCTATGTTCCAAGTTGAAAGTGACAAGTTTGAAACTGTTCATTGGATTCCTGAGATCTTGGTAAGAGCACTTGTATTATTCCAATTGAGAAGTAATGTGTTCAAATTGGAAAAGATTATTGGAACATTATTTGATACTGATATAACCAGCTCCCCTACTGATTTATACCGGTCTGTATATGGCCCTGATGAAATTAGTGCAAAAGTATGGATCATGACTATATTGAACTCTATTAAATCAACTGAATTCGCCAACCAAATCTTAAAATTTATAATTGATAATGAAAGAGAATTCTTTTTCTTAGAGGTCAACAAGTCTACTGATGGGTTGGAGGAATGGACCAGAATTCAATTGTTTTCTATTATCATAAGTATCATTGATCTTGTGGATTTTGATGAGTATATGGATACTTTTATTAAATTGTTGGAAACTGACCCCAGTCCTTTGGCAAGAGTATATGTGGAATGGATCTTATCATATAAATTGTTGAGCAACCAGAAATATGTTGAACTAATCTTTGACTCATTAGCCAATAAAATGACCACTTTGAAACCTTCAGTGGTAACTTCTTATGAAAGAGCATTGTTCCTAATGATTCAACATTTGGATCCAGTTCAAGAAGCAGAATTCATTTCTCAATTCTTGACGATCATTGTCCCAGGTGCCACTTCCAACAAGGCATCCACCAGACACTTTTCGTTATCCTTGGTCATTTCCATTTATGAAGAAATCACTGCCAAGAATATTCAGTTGACATCTCATCTTACCGAGATGTTGGAAAATATGCACAGAACCGCTTTGAAATCAGATTCGTTTGGTCAGTATAGAAGTGGAGATGCCTTATTATGGAATATCAAAAAGGATTTATCATTGGTGGGAATTAGTGGAGGTGTACTCATGAGAATTAGTGATCGGTCTGAAATCGAATTCATTCCCAGAAAGGTGTACCTTGAATATTTAAACCCACAACAAATCAATTTCTTGAACCATCCAGTGGGAAATGATTTGAAAGATTTATGGGTTAAAGAAAGAAAATTCAATAAGAAAGCACTGACGGTATCAACCTCAACCACTCAAATTCCATTACAAACCAAGAGTGGAGCCTGGAATACTATTATGGATGTGGATGCCACTGCTAGAGCCAATGATATTGTTAGAAGTGATCTTATTGTGGTGTCTTCATTGGTAGACAAGGCACCAAACTTGGGTGGTATTTGTAGATTGTCCGACGTTTTGGGAGCAGGTTTATTGACGTTGAACGATCTTAATGCTAAAAACCATTCTCAATTCAAGAGCGTGGCAGTCACTGCTGACCAATGGATGCCTATGATCGAAGTCAAAGTGGACGAAATCAAGGACTATTTGAAGGAGAAAAAGCGGGAAGGCTACACTTTAATTGGATTGGAGCAAACAGATAAGTCTGTGGAATTGAACAGTAAATTACAATTCCCTAAAAAATCCTTAATCTTATTAGGAAGAGAAAAGGAGGGTGTTCCAGGAGACTTGCTCTCTGAACTTGATATGTGTGTGGAGATAAAACAAGTTGGAGTGATCAGATCGATGAACATTCAGACTGCCACCGCCATCATTGTCCATGCTTATTCCAGTCAACACTGTTAGTCCTGGCAAGGAACGAAAAACTATAGAATTATTGGAGAGAACCTAGCCAAGATTAATAAGTGTCATCTATGTAAAATTAAATACTAATAATTATTAGCATATTAAGATTTGTTAGGCGATATTGGTGTAAACTAAAAACCTCTGGTCAATGGTGCGTAACCGAACCAGATCTATAGCACTAGCAAGTGTTATATACTCGAATATTGTCTTCCTAAAATAATTTAACTTGATGGACTCTTGGATTTGCTCGCAAAATCTTCTGTGAAGGGGAGAACTTGGAAGCTAGTTCCTAAAAGAAGCTACAGGTGATAATGTAATATTAATTGGTCAATATTAATTGGTCTATTCAATGCTCCATCAGAATGCTTATTATACAAGTGGTCTTTGCTGGCTCAATCAACTTCTACCTATTATGTGGTTGTTTAGAAAATGGCATCATTTTCATCGTCCTGCTCTATTAAAGCGTCCAACGCTTGAACAATGGCACCTCCATACTTGTTACCCAATTGGATACTTTTAATCACTGCCTGCTGGTTCAAACCCTTGAAATTTGAATTGTTGGAGTTGACAGCCAAGTTCATATTGGCTATAGGAGTGATGACTTTATTGTTGTAAAATGTTATGATTAATCCATTCTCTAACACCTGCTCTTCCTCCACCGAAGGGTCAAAAATCAAGTTGGTGCCCACATACCCAAGAGTTATGAAAATAGGAGGATGGAACTTTCCCTTAAAGTAGTCTCCTATAGATTTGGCATTGTCCCAATCATCAGAAAACGTAGGTAATTCAGCCACTTCTTCATCGTTGGTTTCACTGATCAACAACGGCAACCGGGTGGTTTTTAGGGCCAAATAAGATGTCAACGAGATCAATGTGAGGGGGTATGAAGAGTGACTTATCACAATCACATCCACAAAGAGTTTGAATGAATATTTGGAAGTAAGTTTCAAGGCATCACGGGGAAAGTTTTGTTGAAGTAAGTTGGTGACATTGAACTTCAAGTTGGACACGAAATTGGAATTATCTCTAAACCCTGCTACATCCACTTCACACTCAATAAGACTGGTTTCTTTAGCGGTGCTCACCACCTTGGCTTTGACACTGACAATACATTCACTACCATCCAAAAGTCTGATTCTAGCGGATCCGTTGGACCCAGGGAGAAACGCTGTCTTGGCTTCCAATGGTCTCATCTGGTACTCTGCTCGAGAATCGGGACGGATGGTGGGCTTTTGAACGAGCGAATCGTAGAGGTACGATCTTTCGGCGGGAGAGAGGATCATGGCGTACGACTTTGAAGAATAGAGAGGAACCTGTGTGGTGATTCTGGGGGTAATACAACGGTTGGTGAGGTTAGTAAAGGTGGTTGAAGATGGTTGAAATGGAGGTGGATTTTTGTGTGCGAATGAGATGAGTTGAAGATTGGTAAGAGTAGAGCAAAGATTAGTGACCACAAGCAAGATGAAGTCCAGCTAGAGAAGGATGAATGTAGAGGGATACAGGGGAACAGAGAGCCTATATTGTTTAATTGGTTGTTATACACTTTTTGTAATTAGTTTAACCGGTTTGTCTAAATCCAATGATGATTTGAAAATTTCGAGTAAAAATATAAAATCCCAATTAAGTGGGAGTACAGCCTGTAACTATGATCAAACGATGCTTATAGAAAATAATTGTGATGGGAAAGCTTCGATTCTGAAAATACCCTTACTTTAGTTCAGAGTATTTTAGTTGAAACTTCAAGATTGTGCGATTTACACTGTAAAGCAGCTGCGAAAAGTGGATAGAATCAACTAAATAATTCAATTGTATTCGTCCTTGAATCGGCTTAACAAAATGAATCAAGACTGAGACCAACCTATTCGATAACTTATAGGGTTGCATATAGGCTGATACTTGACGAGGGTTTTCAGAACATTTTTTACCAGTAAAAGTCTACGTTTATGGTACCACCCACAGGTGTGAAAATTCTCAAATAATCCACATAATATTTAGCTAAAATTACAATGAGCACACTAGTAGTTTAGTGTAGTTTAGTAACCTCCTACTATACCTTTACTAGACCATACTTTTCACAAAGCTCAGGACTCAGTTGGGCTATCTCTGCTCAATAACAGCGTCCAAAAGCATTGTTTGTTACTCATTAACTTTCACACTAGCAATCTTCTTAATTAATATCTACACTGTAAAAGGATCACCCTAAGGACCCACTCTAATCATAGTCATCTCCATCACATCCTTTCAACATACCGAGTGTTTTCTCACGGTTCTAAACTACCCTTGTTTGGTGATTCTCGCAGTATCTTTCTAAACTGTTTTCGTCCTCTTGATCTCTTCTCAATCTCTCATTGTTTATTTTATTCTCACTGTTTATTCTCAGTTTCACAAACATCCATACATGTCTACCCTCTTCACACAATCATCTATCCCTCCCACAAACACCCAGACGGCATCACAGCCCGAATGGTTCCATAACCAAAAGAAACGTACCATTCCCAACCACTTGGTACCTAAGAAAAAGACCGGTTTTCACATCACTTCATCAGCTACCTCCAAGCCTAAAAGTGCCGGTTCTGGTGGACGTCGAGTAGCCTCGGGCTCGCTTTCTTCTAAAGACGCTGGAACAGTGACAGTGGCGTCTCAGGATCAATTCAATATCTTGTCATTTGGTAGTCAACAAAGAAAAGCTATCAGTCAGGGAACTCTAGACCGTAATAGCAGTGTGGGCACTTTATTTGATACTGCTAGTAATGACACCGCTAGATTCGATGATACCATTAATGAGAGTTATGAGGACTTTGGTAGTGCCGGTGATGACTTGCCGCCAGCTAGGTCTATTTATGACTTAAATGATGAAGTTCTCGTCTCTTTGAATAAACCAGCACAACAGATCGACTCATTCATCACCAAAGACCCCAAGAGTTTCTCAAACGTTTTCAATAGGCTGGGTGAGGATGCTGAATCAAAACTTCCTCCTCAAGAAAGAAGAAAATCTATCAACCCTTTAACCAATAACGAATCAGCAGTCTTGGTGTTTGGGTACCCTGAATCATTGGCTCCTCAAGTTATCCAACACTTCAAAGAGTTTGGTGACGTTTTGGAAGACTTCGAATCGTCTCAGAAGAAGTACACTTTAACTTCCACCAAGAACCCTCAGAAAAATCTGATTGTGCCTATATTTAGTGGCGAAAGTTGGATCAAAATTACTTATGACAACCCAGGCTCTGCCATGCAAGCATTGCTGGAAAACGGTGCTGTCTTTAATGGTGTATTATTGGGTGTAATTCCTTACAGTAAGCATGCCATAGAAAAATTACAAAAGAGAAGGTTAGGCGAAGGCGAAGATATCGGAGGTGGAAACTTCAACTTGAAAGAAGTTACCACTAGAAAGACTGAGTCTACACCCATTGCTCCAGAAGCTCAAACCTCCACAAACAATTCTTCATACACTAGCAGATTAGATATAAAAGACGGGTCCCAATTCTTTTTGAAGGCAGAAGGAGAACAAGTTAAGACAAACACCAACGAGAAGCCCTTGGGAGTATGGGGAAACATCTCTAAGTATGTGTTTGGATTTCATGAATTGTGAATGTTGTCTACTCACTACATCGGTCCTTCCATTAATGTCAATTAATCCCAAAATACTAATCTACACTTATATATTAATCCCATTTCTCCTCAAAACTAACGCCAGGTTCGTTTTGGTGAAGGCGGATGTTGTTTCACCGGCGATGGAGACTTGAAAGGTGATTGAGACTGATACTTAGAAGGCGAGGGCGATCTCAACACATTGGGACTCCCGTTTAATAAATTGGTTTGAAAATTCAAATTGTTTGTAGTTCGGAACGGCTCCAACCTGTTTCGAGAAACTGAAGGTGACTGGACCACTCGTATTGGACTGGGTGACCTTCCATCAATATAGGTTCTTCCCGTAAGGGAAGTATGAGAATTGGATCGTTCTCTAAAATTGTTTAAACTAGTGTGAGAGTTGTCTCGGTAACTATTGAGACTAGTTCTGGAATTGGATCGTTCTCGATAGCTATGATGAGGGGATCTATCCCTATTGTTCGATCTTTCTCTATTGAAACTGGTATGAGAAGGTGATCTTTCTGTATGGGACAAATGAGGCGATTGAGCAAACAACTTAGTGGGACTGGGAGATCTACTTATGATGGAAGGTCTATGATAGTCGTCATCATAATTCGGGGTCTCTTGTCTAAAAGAATTGTGATAGTTCTCGTCTCTTCTGGACTTCGCCTTATATGGAGTAGATGATGTGTACCAGGTGTTATCGCGATCATCCTCATCACTTTCAATCTCTTCTTTGAAGTTATCATGAGTATCAAATTCTTGATATGAGCCATCATTTTTGGTCAAACGGGCGAGCTGCCTACACAATTCTTGATTTTTCACTCTTAACTCTTCGTAATCCACTTTCATTCGATTCAACAATTGATTCGAATCATTGACTAAGTTAAAATCAACATAAGGTCCCGCATTGTTTTCCCTATACTCTTCATAAGCTTCTCCATAATCCACCACTTGCTTACCCTTCAAATCATGTGTTACCCAAACCTTCAGTTTGTTGAAGGCATATGGCCTTATGTCTGTCAAGATGGACGAATCAAAAGGGCCGAGAGTTGAATCAATTAGTACATCTTTCTTCAACACCGAAGTCTTGGGCTTGACAAACTTGTTGTTGTACTCATTAAACATTTCTTGATAAAGAATTTGTTTATCGTTGAGAAGATCATAGAAATACTCGATAAAGAAGTAGATAGTGAGGGATACACTCACGCTTAAAAGGATAGTGAAGAGTAACGATGAGCGTGAAGGATTGAAATTGTGAATGATTAAGGTGTTGACTGGATTCAATCCAATGAACACATATAGTGAGAACTTTGAAGGGTCCCACACATTCAACTGCCAGATCTCGTTATCCTCTTTATGGTCATCATCTAACTCCACTGTAATATCCGCAGCTTCATCCTTGCCAAACATTAAGCTCAATATATACGAAATGGCTTGAGAAACGTAAGATATGGATTCTATGGATGATTTAATAACTGAGGCGGATTTGGGCTTGGTTTGACAATACAACAACCCGTAGTTCTTCTTCTTGGTGATGATGGAGTAGGTATTCATAAGCATGATAACGTGGATCAACGAACCAATAATATTAAG
This sequence comes from Suhomyces atakaporum, assembly GCA_030561405.1. NCBI lineage: Eukaryota > Fungi > Ascomycota > Pichiomycetes > Serinales > Debaryomycetaceae > Suhomyces > Suhomyces atakaporum. The sequence continues at coordinate 67,989 of JAKTXH010000044.1, forward strand.
GAGCCATAATATGGAGGTAGTGAGAGGAACCTCATCAAAGTCTGATCTTTTGGCAATGAAAGAAGATTTGATTCTCTGATACTCAAGGTGGTCTGAATCAAACAAAATGTTTCTAGAACGGGAGTTTATAGACTCGTAGTAGCTCAAAATGGATTTGATGATAAGTGATGTCACAGTGAGACTTGCACCAATAGGGAACGCCAAACTTGCGGTGTAATCGTCCCAATCGATCGACAACCGGATCTCATTGAGGTAGAGGAGAAAGTCGAATGGTAACGACTTGATTCGGGAGATCAACGGTTGTTTTCGAATGATTCTTCGGGACATAACGCGTTGTTTACAAGTGTGTATACGAGAAATTGAGAATAGTGAACCAGATAGGTGAAGAGACAAGACAAAAAGAATTGGCGAGAAAGACGATAGGGCACACTCAACACACAGAAGTAACAGCTATTTTTCTTTGTTTAAGACAGATACCTCAATCTATATCATTAATCTCAATATCTCATCAAGCTTAGGCCATCAAGCTTAGTCCATCCATCACACCTCATTAATCTCATTAGTCTCATCAGGCTCATCAGGCACATCAGTCTAATCAGTACATAACCTGAGAATTATTGATCTCAACTATCTTGGTTACATCACTCAACAACATCCAGTCATTGTTACGATTTCAAGTTATTACAGCCCACTGAATTCACCATAACTAGGCATCTTCCTTCCATGACTGACGATACTATAAGTCAGATGCAACAGAAGAACAACGCTCTTCGAAGCCGTCTTAGTCGCTTGATCAAAGAAGAAGAAGAGAAAGAGAATCGGTTCTTAAGCACCCTAAGAAAGAATGTGGAAGAAATTAAGAGCCAGGAGTACGAATTGCCCAAACCCCATGAAAATGTACTACCAACATTCAATGATCTAAATATATCCAACAAACAGAACCAGAATCTACAACCTAAAATTGAAGATGATTTCAATTATTCCAAACCATCTTTAGGAATGACCCCAAATTACAGACCCAAAAATGAGTTCACAAGCCACAAATATTTATCACAGTCTCCCGAGTATGAACTCACGCAGTATGAAGAACCGGATGACATAGTCTCTCGATTGCAATCACAGTTACAACAACAGGCGGCGGAAAGGAAAGAGCTTATTGAGGAGTTCCAAACCAAAGAAGCTAATATGTTCAAGGAGTACCGACAAAAGGAATTAAATTTGAGAAAGGAGATCCAATTATTGCAACAACACCGTGATAATGATCGACAGGAGTTTCAATTAAATCAAGCCAATCATATTACTGAACTAGAACACATCAGAAATGAAGCATTAACCAATGAGACCAACTTAAAGCACACAATTAAGAAAATCTCTGTTAAGCTATTAATGTACAAACGCCAGATATCGGAGTTAAATGCTCAGACCGAGGCGTTAAAGTCAATCAATCAATATTTGAGCAAGGTTCTGGAACCTGCAGTGGAAACATATTATCGAGGCGGAGATGATACAATCAGCTTAATGCAGGTGGACAATTCCACCGAGTGCCTTATTGTAGGCGATTCGAACCGAGACGAGGCTGCTCCCAAATTTAGAAAGTACGCCCTTATGATACTCTTTTTGGTTAGAGCTAGACGACTTGTGGCTACACGTAAAGCAATCAATCAAAGACTTGAACAATTGATGGAAACTAGTTAGAAGTAACTCTTCAATTCAGATCAAGTTTAGAATTGCTATCACTCCTGATGTTTGTTCCTTGTATTAAATCTCAAGTCTAAAGCTACTAGAAATTGGTCTGGCCCAAAATAGGTGCTCGCAACATTGTGGGGGACACGTCAAAAATCGCCCCAAGGCGGTGTGATGATTTTGATTTATTGGGTAAATCGGTGTAGTCACGAAACATATCCGCCTAATCAAACGAACAATAGCACCAAAATTGAAAGGACTGCTTACTGGTTTGTGTTGGTTGCTTATAACCTAATTCAGTCACTCCTTGCTTATATGCTGCATGACAATAAAAATACGTTTAGGTTTGCAACCCGGCCTGACGTCATTGCGCTTGGCCCGCCGCGTTCTAGAAGCCGGCTTAGTCCCTACCAATGTTTCACCTGACCCTTTAATGTCAAAAGTTATAAAAAGGTTTTCAATTGCTTCGTCCAACTTGTTTGATCAGTATTACGATGTCCTTCAAGTGTGGACAGTTGGACTTAAGTGGCTTGACTCATGTATCAGCCGCATCTCATGTACCCGCATCTCCTAAAAGCTCTAATCACTTACCGGCTCATATTGCCAAAATCAGTCACATTGCAACCGTTTCCGATTATGATCTAGTTATCGATATTAGACCTTACAACTACTATTCCCAGGCCCATATCAAAAGCTCCATCAATATCTGTATTCCTACCACCCTATTGAAACGAGCTTCATTGGACCTTTTCAGCATCCTAAAATTGGTTAACATTCCCCAGCATTACAAGGATCTACTTTTGGTCAAAATCAGTGACCCTAACCCCACGAAGAAGCTAAATGTTTTGTTTTACGATTCCAACTCTTCTACAGATCACATATCATTGAACCTCTATCAGACAATTATCAAGTTCGATCACTTTCCCGAAGTATTCAATCTTAGTTATTTGGAAGGAGGTTTCCAATCCCATTTGCATCAACCTTCTTCACCTTCAAAATCATTTCATTCGGGTGAATCAGCAGGTACCTTAAGTGATTCTGCTTCATCATCGCCTGTCACTACCAATAGTACCTTCTCCACTACCTCAGATTCAAATGATGACTTAATTGAATATACAGAAGCTCCAGAAAATCCAACTGATACTAACTCAAAGTGCTTTTTGTCTGGTTTCAAGTTACCTTCATCCACGAATTATAAAACTAAGTTTGTAAACTCCATTAAGAAAAATTCATTATTCGATGAGAAATTGAAGCAAATGGATGCCAAGTCTTATCACTACAACTTCAAGTACCCCAAGGATTATCCTGTTGAGCACATCACTGAGTTTCCTCTTTTGCCCAAGTGGATGGGCTTCTTATCCAACTCCAACGAAAAGGTCATTGCTAATCTTGTCCATAAATTTAACAAGATCGAAGCTCTGGAGAAGTTGAGGTTAAGCTCACTCGTGTCAAACTGCTCTACAGCTGACGGATGCGACTCTAAGAGAAATTTGCATATTCATAGTCCATCGACAAGACTTGGGCTTGCTCCTGATTCTGCTGTTTGCACTCCTAATGGTTTATGTCCTGATTGTGATGAAATCAATTATAAGATGCCAAAGGGTATTGAATACGGGTTTAAAAATAGATACAATAATATTTGGCCATATGAACATTCCAGAGTCAAACTCAACACACCTTCGGAAGACGATTATTTCAACGGGAATTATATCAGGTCGCTGCAAATAGTACCAACCAACTATAGCTACATCGCCACTCAAAATCCGTTGAAAGATACCGTCAAAGATTTCTGGAAAACAATTGACAGTGAACAAATCAAATTAATCATAAGTTTGGATAATTCTCCTTTATTATACCTTAAAGACCCCAAACATGTGAAGAGCATAGAAATCATCCATACCAATTCGTCTACCGTAGTAAGAAAAGTTAATAATGATATCTACCATTTCGAGTTTAAGACGTGGCCAGATTTTGGAGTACCTCAGGACTTTGATTCGATTTTGACCTTAATTCAATTCAAGAATGAATTGTACAGCACTAGAATAAATCCTGAACATAATAAGATTGTGGTACATTGTTCTGCTGGATGTGGTAGAACAGGAGTCTTTATTACTATCGATAGTCTTATTGATCATTTTAGGATGGACTCTAATAAACTTCTTCAAACTCAGGAAGATTTAATCTACAAGTTGGTACAAAACCAAAGAAGACAAAGATTGTCGATGGTACAAAATTTGGATCAATATATCGTCAGTTATGAAATCTTCTTATATTACTTGTCTCATTTAGAGAAGTTCAACAAGGAGTCAGGATTAAATTTTGGCTTCAGTTCAGAAACGGATGCTTCTCAAGAACCAGTCATGGAGAAGGTTAAAACTGCAGACGTCAACTCGGAGTTGTTGGGTTCTGATGACTATTTTCTGGGATTTACCAAACCCATTTATAGCAACACCGTAAGGTCCAATTAATTTAGCATTAATAGCATATGAATTCAATTCTTGTATTGACATGTAGGTCAGTCCGTTGTTCCATAAGATTTAAAATGGTCCCTTACTTCATTAACCAGATCTATGGGTAATCCAAATACCGGATTTATTGGCTCTGTATAAGCTTTGGGATTTGGTTGGCGAATGCCAAAATTAAATGCAAGAGGAGACTCCTTGAGATCTGGGCCAAGTGTAAGTGAATGCTCACAGATACTCAAACCACAGAGAGTGTAATTTGTATGATAAAAGTCAACCAGCTTTTCAGGTTTATCTCTAAATCCACCTTTATCCGACTGAGAACATCTTAAAATGTAGTTTTTCAAGCCGTCCCTACTGAATAACTCAATATCTCCCGATATGGATTCCATTAATGGGTACAAAGCACCTATCCAAAAACTGTAACAAGCATCAACTAATTTATTTGTACGTCCACTAACCCCTCCTTCTAATTGATATTGTCTGTGTATGCTCCACCGAATTAATGAGGTGACATCAAACGATTTAGCGGTATAAAAGTCTGATATTTTGTCAAGTAGTAAAAAGTAACTGGCCACTGCACAGAAAGTATATCCACCATGGGCTTCTGTATCTGGAATTCCTGCGAAGCCACCTTCGTAGGTTTGGCATTTATTAATCCACTCCAAAACTCCCGTGCTTATTTCTGGTGTGAGCATATTAAGTATTGAGCTGACAACAAGCACACAATAAGTCGATCTAGTATCACTTTCTCCATTAAGATGCATACTAAAAGAGCCATCTGGTCTTTTCAACGATAAGAACCATTTATAAAGATTGGGACGCAATCTATCCAATAATGCGTAATTTTTGGCTAACACCAACGATAAAATTGCAGCATACGTAGCAGCTGCATGTCCGAGCTGATTGGCACCTCCAGCAATACCTCCTAATCCATCATCTATAATACAAGTAGCAATTTTCTGATTGACCAATTCGCTATAATCCGTCACTGATCCATCTAATTTGAGAACATTAAGTGAGTTATAAAGCCAGTACATCATCCATGGGTGGTTGGGATCAAGTACAAAGAACCCAGCAGGTAATTTCGAATTCAAACACCTCTCAATATACTTTCTGTGCACGTCATAATCCAATGTGAGTTCAGGATTTGCTTGATACGCTTCAAGAACAAGATCCTCCGTTTCACTTTGCACTATCGTAGTGTGTGATTCGTAGTCATCTTGAATCTCGCCAAGCGATGGATTAAAGTCGGTTTGTGAGTCGGGTATGCTTTGGATAAGCTTGGCTTTGTGGCTAAGAGATGAAGTTGCAATCATGTCTTCGTAGTCTGAATCGCTCTCGGTGGGACCTATTTCTTCGGTTGTAGTTGTGCTTCTTTTTCGTCCAAGTAGGTTGAGAAGGTAAGATACCTTCTTTGCATTTTCAGGCATTATATAGTAAAGAATACGTTAGTTTTGAAACATTTACTGGATGTGGTCGTTACTATGGGCTCTTGTGTGTTTAGCGCATCACGTGCCGTGTCGCGGAAATGCTTAACGATGTCGGGTTGCTAATATTTATCAAGGTTATCGTTGGTTAACTTTAGACTTTAGTGTATGACATGACTCACAAAGTTTACTCGTAGAAGATGGGAGAACAATGTGACAAGTTTTGGGCAATTTATTGCTAAAACTCAAAAACCTTATATGCGCGGTTAACGAATTAAACTTGCCCGATTTGGAAGCGCCATTGGCCCAGCGATATTAGTCAACTTGAAAATTTTGGGTCTGGTGAATCGAACACACGTTCACGACTACTTACTCTTCACTCGGCTCTTCACTTAGTTTGATAATCAAAGGTGACAATTGGGCGTTAAACTTTGTATATCAAGTAACCTTTACGGCTTGATATCCTTGATGTTCTAAATAGTGGAAATAGTACGAGCCAAAAAAAGAACCCACGCCGGGAGTCGAACCCGGAATCTTTTGATTAGAAGTCAAACGCGTTAACCATTACGCTACGCAGGCGATTTGTTGGAAAATGGTTTTTGGTGTATTTTCAGAACGTATACATTTGGGGAAAAAAATTCAACTTACAGCTGAAAATAACAGCATCTACGTATGTAGCTATTAATATACAGCTTTCTGAAATGTTTTATAACGTTAAAAGCTGTATCCTTGTACAAAAAAAAAAACAATGTACTTCCATAAACTGCAATTTTTGAGAGCAATACTATCCCACCTAATATATGCTAATTTTTGAGGAATCTGATCCGATCGCTTGTATTAAGATACCGCAACTAATTAGCTTGTTTCAATTAAAATTAGGCTCTTGTTTACGCAAAAATAAAAAGTTCCAGAGCACGATATTGTTGTTTCTGCTGCAGTGAATAATTCATACGACCACCACCAAGGAAGTGCCTGGCTGTGTTATCACCGCCACAATGGTACACCCACAATGGTACACGATTTACTTCCTCGGGCTACATCAGCAGGATATGTGAAAGATATTAGAGATTGAATCTTCTTTGTATCCCACCATTTTGACTGATGTATCGAACTACTACCGAATGCTTCTTGAAAAAGGCTGTAATCTTCACCTAAGTCACACTTACATTACATCGGATCCCTCATTCTAATTTTGTTCAGAGATAATTGAACTATGCCAAGAGTTCAACCAAAACCATCCGCCTCGATCAGCTTACCCTAGTAGTAGATCAAAACATTTGGCCTATAATTGGGTATGGCTGAGCAGCTTTACCAAGATCAGCTCTTGATTTGATCACCAATACGCCAGTTGCTATTAATATCGTGAAGATCGTCGTGTTTTTGGTTTAGTGCACTGTCCACTCTTACCAATAGCTGCTAAAAACAGTTCTACCAAAGTAGTTGCAAAATAGATCAAAGATCATTTTGGATTATATAAAAGAGCTGAAAGTTCCAACTGTATCATCATCAACTCAACATCATCTTCTCCATTCTCATCATCTTTATCCACTGATTATGAAATTCTCCAACGCTGCTATTGCTCTCTTCGCAAGTCTTGCTTCGGCATACCCAACCGAGTACGAAGCTTACAAGAACGAGCCAGCTAAGTACGAAGACCACTCCAAACACCAGCTCAACACTACTGAATTGGAATGGAAAATCAAACCTACCTCTAACAACGATCTTCATGCCTCGTATGGTAAGCCTTACGCTGTTTACCAACCAAAGGCTGTGGTTGTGTCTCTGTCTGGCCAAGAGAGAGAGCCATGGATGCAAAAAATCGAATTCTCTCATAGCATCACTGTTGCAGGCTTGTCTCCTCACTACCCAACCGTCTACTGTACTGCTGACTACGATCTTTGTCATGTCACCACCGGTTCTGGTGAAATCAACGCTGCTTCTACCATCTCAGCCTTGACTTTGAACCCACTCTTTGATCTTGCCAAGACTTACTTCTTGATTGCGGGTACTGCTAGAGGTGTTCCAGATCATACTACCATCGGTGGTGCTGTTTTTGCCAAGTACGCTGTTCAAGCTGGATTGGAATATGAAGTCGACTGGGCTGACTACCACGAGAAGCACCCTGACTGGACCACTGGATACTACCCTCTTGGTACCAAGGGCCCTGGTGAATACCCAGAAAAAGTTTATGGCACTGAAGTTTTCGAAGTCAACGAATGGTTGAGGGACCGTGCTGCTGAATTGGCCTGGACCGGTACCTTGTACAACGGAACTGAACAAGAAAACAAGTACAGAGCTTTATACGACCAAGAAGCTGCTAAGGCTTGGCCATCTATCAACAAGTGTGATGTTACCACCTCCGATGCCTTCTACTACGGAGACTCCTACTCCAAGTACTTCAGCAACCATGTTAGTACTGTTACCAACAGTTCAGGAACCTTCTGTGCTGCTGCTGCAGAAGATAATGCATCCTTAGAAGCTTTTGTTAGAGCTCAAAAGTACGGTTTGATCGACTTTGACAGAATTGTTATCTTAAGAACCATCTCCAGCTTCATCACCCCACCTCCATCCATGGCTGACGACACCGTTAACTGGTTTAACTACAACAAACAAGCTGGCATTCAAAGTGCCTTGGCAAACTTGTACAATGCTGGTTACCCATTGATCAAGGATATTCTCACCAACTGGGAAAGCGTTTACGCCTGGGGTAAGAAATACGAATCTCAAAACTACGTTGGTGATATCTACGGCACATTAGGAGGCTCTCCAGACTACGGTAAGCCATCTTACTGGTCTTAGACAGCAGCTGTATTTTTGCAGCCATTTCAACAATCGTTGAGTATATTTTAGCATTTTCCTTTGGCAGTTTTTAGCATTTTCTATTAGCATTTCTTATCTTCACATTTAGCATTTCTGATCTTCTATGTTTTTTTGAATAAATTTCGGTTTAAAGCTAGCGTAGAAATACAGTTAATACGCAGAGAATTGGTACTTGTAAGCAATGCTAGAGTTGGCTCACAAAAAATAAACACTATCTTAAAGTTACAAATGGACGACCTGCCACTTTCAAGCCGTGTGTTGGTCATAGCCTTTGAACGGAATTGACTTGCATCAATGTTACCCTTCTTGCAGCACTTTCAAGTGATATGCTCCATATCTCAAAATACTCAGTTGTTGTTTTAGTACCTGGAAAACTTTGCAGTATTGACATCTTAAGAGATCGCATTAGTTTTCAGAGCCATTAAATTTTTCAGTCGATACCAGCCTGTCTCAATGGTTTGATAGTCAGAAGTATGTTTATCAGACCAGACTCACGTCTTAATATTATGGCTAAAACAGCTCTACAATACGAATACCGGTAATATCAACTCTAAACCTATGATATATTCGAGAAATGAATCTTCTCCCAGTTCTCCATTAGATATTAAAAAGTGATTTAACCCTGAACTCACTTAGATCCACAATTTGATCAGATAATGGTTCATGCGGCTGAAGGTAGCACCAAATGGTGATCTTTACTGTCATATTGGAGACTGCGCGATTGGCGGGCTTTTGTTAAGGGATTTGCGATATTTTGTTGAGCAATTCAGGCTGTCCGGCTGAACAAGTAATAAAATTGGCGTTCATTTATAAGTAACACCCTACTGGGTGTCGTTGTTAACTAGTGGGTTTCGCTATATCAATTTGGTGACATGTATTGCTTGTGCAATTCTCCAAAAACTACCCACAACCAGGATTGATTAAGCTGCGAAAATATATCAAACTTCCTTAAAAAATAATATGTTGGAAGTGATCTGATAAAAAGCAAATCGAAAGAAAAACTTGTAGTCCATCTTCACCCTTTATCACTATGAAAGAGAAGTACTACGAGAGTAATGCTGGAGATGGCTCAAAAGTCACCGATCATCATATCACCGGTTACAGACTTGCCCTTACCCTCATATCTTGTGTTGCAAGCATGTTATTAGTGGCACTTGACCTGACTATAGGTAGCACAATCATCACCGAGGTGGGAGAGCTGTTCCACTCGTTCGAAAAAGTGGAATGGATCACTACAGCCTTCATTCTTCCCGTGGCAACCTTCTTTCCATCTTCTGGTAAAGTATCGATAGCATTTGGTAGAAAGTCGGTGGTGTTGGTTGGGATTATTGTGTTCCAAATTGGCTCGCTAATATGTGCTTTGGCTAAGTCTATGAATATGTTGATAGGTGGGAGGGTCATTCAGGGTGTTGGAAGCGCCGCTATTCAGTCTATGGTTAGCGTTATCGTAACCGAAGCGGTCCCGATAACTAAGAGAGCATTGGCTTTCATACTTGTAGGTGTCACCTTTTCCATGGCCAGTGTCATGGGGCCCTTTATTGGTGGTGCCTTTGCCACTAAAGCGACTTGGAGATGGTGCTTCTATATCAACTTGCCAATTGGAACAATGGCCCTAATACTCTTCTATTTAGGATTTAAACCTCCTCGTCCTGAGGGTAATCTTAAAGAGAGATTATCCAAGATCGATTTTCTTGGTACTTTCTTTCTTACAACTGGATTGGTATTGTTCCTATTAGGATTAACTTTTGGTGGATTTCAATTTCCTTGGAATTCTCCTGCGGTGATATGTTGCTTGGTGCTTGGTGGAACTATACTAGTAATTTTTTGTGTTTGGAATTTTGGGTATTCTTCCAAGCCTATTATCTTAAAAGAGTTTATTTCAAATCGGCCAATTATGGCTGCTTGTATCAGTGCTGCTTCGAATTTTTCAGTCTTCATGGTTTACAATGTATACCTTGCCATTTACTTTCAAGTAATTTTCAATTCCACTGCGTTGCAATCTGGTATTGACTTACTTCCAATAATCATTGCGGTGTCTATATCTTCAATTATCAATGGACTTTACTTGAAAATTACAAGTCATGTCAAAAGTTCGATGATGATCTCGGGAATTCTTGGCCCCGTTGGTGCAGGTTTATTACTATTATTGGATGAACATACTAGCTTCAAAAAAAGGGTTGGAATATTAATAACAAGTGGTATATCCATCGGTATTCAGTTTCAGAGTTCACTTTTATCTGCTCAAGTGGAAGCTCCATCCGATGTGGAAGGATCGCTTATTTTGGTAACCGTTTTCATAAATTTCCTTCGATACGCAACTGCAACCGTAGTGGTTTGTATTTCTCAACTGATTTTCCAAAATACTGGTTTCGCATACTTGAAGGATGCTCTCCAGGATCTTGATCACAATTCCGCCGAATATCAACTGTTATCAAAGATTTCGTCAAAGTCTCTCTTTTCGTCTCCCAGATTAATAAATCTGCTTCCAGAACCAGTACGTCAAATTGTAATACGACAATTCATGAAGGCATTGAAAAATGTTTATTATTTCGCTTTTGGGCTTGCTTGTGTTTCGCTTATTGCGACATTGTTTTGTACCAATAAGCGAATCCCCAAGGAGGTGGAGGTGGAGGATGACACCGATGAATCTGAAAACAATCAAGAAGTGATTCAAGTACAGCTTGTACAGAAAGATGAAAAGTAAGCTTCGTAACGCAACCACATATTAGTATTAGCAAGGAGAAGCTGAGAATCACTGAAAAATTTCGCCTGTCTTTTATAAATTATAATCTACACTTACCCCCGCTATACCTCTTCAAGTAGCCTTGCAATCCATTGTTAACTTTCTTGAGTATGCCAATTGCTAAAAATGTGTCTCAAAATTAGCATAGCGTAGGATTTAAAACATTACTTTGTGGATTAATACATAATTCATTTTATATTCTCACAATATTTAGGGTATTCCCATTTATGCCATTTTCTTGCGAGATTTTATAAAATACAAAAAAAGATCACTATTTGAAAATTGCCAGAGCAACTTATTTCTTACCTCAACCACTTTCATAATTTCATCCTGAACCCAGAAATAAAGAAATCTATCACCTTGGAATAAATATAGCTTATCTTACTGTCGTGTCCTCACCAAGCACTTAAGTCCAGAATCACTAGTATACGCCCTCCACATGCCTAACACCATAGCCAACTACTTTGGCAGGCTCTTTTCGAGGCCTAGCCAGCAGTATGTGCCCATCTCCAATACTGGTAACCTCAATTTGCCAGGCTCATTTCCTTCTGAGTCTCCAGAGCCCGTAATAGCGACCAACCGATCGACATTCAATTCTGAGAACCTCAATAACGCTATTCGAAGAATTCAAAATTGGATTAACTTGTTGCTCATCCGGCCCATGGTAGTAGTGTTGGTGGTCACCTTCCGGATATTGGCCAAGTTGATCAGCATCATCTATTTCAAAGATCAGGCCAGCTCTGAAGAGTATCTGGTTCACAATGATCCTATTGATAAGGTGAATAAGTTCATTAGGGACTTGGAGGACAATTTGAATCCTGACCAGTTGTCTCGAGGGTCTACAGCGTTGCCTCCATTTTACCAAGGAAGCTATACTCAAGCATTGTACATGGCCACCAATCGAGCCAAATTTTTGTTTGTGTATTTGACCAATCCTCAAAACGAGAGCTTTTCAGGGTTATTTCAAAAGGTGGTCACCAACCCACAATTTGTTGACTTGTTCAGTAAGAATAAAGACATTTTGATTTGGGGTGGCGATTTAACCAATTCTGAAGCTTACCAGCTTGCTAATAGTTTGAATGTCACCAAGTTTCCTTTCTTGGGGTTGTTGTGCTTGACCAGAACCTCCACCATGTCACAGCTGGGGCCCGTTAAAACCAGTCCCAAGATTTCACTAGTTCTGAAGATTCAAGGTAATATTCGTGATGATGTAGATGAAGTGGCCCTTATCCAAAACAAGTTTTATAAAAAGATTTCCAAGTATGAAGGAGAGCTTGAACTTATTCGAAATGAATTGAGAGACAGATTTATGGGTCAATTATTACAAAAACAACAAGAACTCAATTACGAAAACTCCTTGGCCCAAGATAGAGCTAAGAAAATCCAAAAAACTTATGAACAAACAAAGCAAAAGTACTTGAAATATAAAGCAAGATATTTCAATCAATTAATTAATAATTCTCCAAGTACCGACCAGTCAAAAATTGCCATAAAAATGAAGAATGGAGTACGGTCTACAATTAATTTTCCAGCAGGCAACCAGGTATCGGATATATTCCTATATGTGGAGCTATACAATCAGGGATTGTTGAATGGGGAATCCAGTCCGGTAAACGAAGATGAAGCCACACAGTTTGAAGGTTTTGAAATGAAATATGCATTCAGGTTGGTTTCTCCACTTCCTCCACGAACCAACTTGAACGAGATGATGGATCGTACGATCAGGGAGATCGATGTGATATACCCCAATGGATTATTATTAGTAGAAGATATATAATGCAGTCAGGACTGAGCGAGAATGTAGTTTGTCCACCTCTAAAGCATTTTTGGACTTTAAATTACTGATCATGTTCATTTTGAATTCCATTTGATAAATTTGTGCTCACTTTGACACCTTACCCTTCTTTGCCTTTCTCTTTTCCTTCTTCTTCAAGCCCACAAATCCTGTTTTGATGACCAGCACGTAATCGGCCCAGAACTTATCCAAACGGTCGATTTCCACCACTGTCGACAACTTGGTCTTGTCCTTCTTAGAGCGGTCCTTACCGTTCATGGCTATACGGATCAATACCGAGTAGTGTTGAGAGTTCTGGTGAGTGGTTTCGTCTTCAATCACGTTGGACGAGAGATCGTTGATTCCTGGTGTGTCGTCCAAGGCGAGAGAGGGAGAAAGTCTTTTTTGAGTTAAGTACACCGACGACTTTCCGTCATTGGCTGCCAAGAGTTGGGTGACCTGTTTGAGAAACTGAGCGTTGTCTAATCTGGTCATGGTGGTGAATTTTTTGATGATTGAGTGATGAAAAATGGAGTGAGATATTTAGTGAGACTTCATGATAACTTGTGACTGAGAGATGAATTTTATAGTGACTTCAAGTACAGACTCTACGAAAATAATATACTGGTATTAACTCTTTTTGTCTAAGTGCAACTGCTCTTAATAGACTGTGTTGTATTTTTAGATTTTGTCATTGACTTCGTATTGGGCATGTAAGAAAGACTGTTTTACTTGAGGGAGGGAGGAGGTTACTTGTTTGAGAAGATAGTGGCATACTGAACTTCGGAATAATTGGCTTCGACTTGGGTTATCCAACTTTAAATTACTATCGACATTAGTCAACTGTGGATAGCTTGCGGCTGGTTCACTATTCTACTGGAGAAGACTAAACTGTATTTGGAAGAGACAATACTCTAACTCAAATTGAATACGAACTTATTAAAGTAAATTGTTCACTTTCAGAGAAGAAAATTATATGCCTTTCATTCGTGTTTTTGCTTCAATTTAAATGATACATAAATTAATCGGATTGTTAGTACCGCAATAGTTCTACTGTGAATTTTACTAAGAAGCACTACAACTTTCACTTGTGAAAATCATATAAACATCATGTTAGAACGAGCTGGTATATTTCAGATAAGTCAGTGTTTATAATTAGCAGTAGTAAGACTACACTGGCCGTATTTTGTGCTGAATGTGTCCTACCCTTTTCGCCCACAACAGTGGTGCTCTTTGAATTATCGTGAGTTAATACAATGTGTCGAAGAAAAGCACCTTTTTATATACAACCTTAAATCAGGCTAACAAGCTATTAATCTAACTTTCTGGGAATCTTACCTTATTGGTCACCTTTGGTTGTTTACTAGGATACTTCTCAACCCACAGTATCTATACACACCTAATAAGGGTTATCTTTCGCAGTATCATAACATTGTTTCTGATAGGCTCTATTAAGAACTTTTCACTACCTGTTCTACTTAGCAATTGAGGCCCAAACAGTAGCTTTGATCCTGGCAACACATAGCAAAAAGAATCCATCAGCTACCGAGGCCATCATTCACTTACAAAAAGTAGATGCCCTAAATTGGTCTTATTTTAATACCCTTCAATCGCACATATAAGCCGGTACTACCATCAGTAACCAACCCATAATCGTATTTATATAGTCCTATAGAAAGCATGTAGATACCCATTCGATTACTCTCTTTCCTTGTAAAGGATATTTTGCAATGTCCGGCTCTCTCGACTCGGTGCTATTTGTTGATAATCTCCATTCTTCTTATCTCATTTTCCACTATGACTTCTCATTTGCCCCAAAGACTCGTCGCCCTAGCGGTGTCGGTCTTGGTGTCGCTAGCAGCTGGGACCCCTTACCTCTATGGAGTCTTTGCACCCCAGCTAGTCCAGCGTGTGGGACTCTCCACATCTGACTCGGCCACCATCTCCCTAGCCACCAATTTGGGTTCAGGAATAGGTGGTTTACCCGCTGGGTTGGTTATCGACCACTACGGGCCTCAGGTATCTATCGCCATCGGCTCAGTGTGTATCTTCATCGGGTACTTTAGTTTGAACCATATTTATGCCAACCAGATTGCCAGTCTCCCGTTGATATGCGTTTCCATGGCATTTGTGGGATTTGGGTCCATTACAAGTTTCTTTTCCACTTTGAAGGCAGCACAGGCCAACTTTCCCAAACATAGAGGGGCAGCCAGTGCCTTTCCCGTTAGTGCCTATGGTCTTAGTGCTACCATTTTTTCAGTAATCGCTGCTACCGTATTTACGGGAAACACCGGAGGTCTCTTGTTATTCTTGTCGTTATTCTGTGGTGCTTTGGCCTTTGTGGGATCGTTTTTTGTTCACGTCTTTCTTGAACAAGACCATCCCGACGAAGAAGAAGCTGGTGGTGGTGAAGAATCAGTTTCAATTTCTAGGTCAAATTCCTCCAGCTCTTTGGTTTTAGTGGATGACTTGGGCTCGGGTACTCAGACACCCAAAAAACTGCTTACTGAATCATTGAGAGGTTCCTTCTCGTTCTGGGGTATTGGTGAAAGAACCCCTCGTTCATCTGTAAGCTCAGATATTTCAGAAGTTGGTCCTCTCTTACAGAATCTTCGAGACCAGGCAAAGGCACCAGCAATGTCTAGAGATAATTCTTCAACTAATTTGGGTGCTACTACCCCCAAGAGGGGCCCAGTACCACAAGTTACTCAACCACGGGTTAAATCTAGGTCTCAAACCCCCTTAGAAGTCATCAAACAAAGATTAACAAACAAAATCTTTTTGACTCATTTGTTTGCCGTCAGTTTGAGTAGTGGAATCTGTCAAATGTACATTTATTCAGTGGGGTTTGTTGTAATGGCTCAGTACAATTACGATTCTAATCATACCGAAAACTTGTTTACACGGTCTTTAGAGGCATTGGGTGGTGCTCCCATTTCCGGCGGTGCTGCAGCTTTACAAGCTGTTCAAGTGTCTGTGATTTCTTTGGGTTCATTTTCTGGAAGAATGATCTCGGGGTTTTTAAGTGACTACATCCACAAACGCTTCCACATTTCAAGATTATGGATTGTGGCTGGTACGGCTATTGCTTTAGCCGGTGGTCAATATCTCACCATTATCAATGTGAACAACCCACATTTAATTACTTTAGCATCTGCCACTGTCGGTTTGTGTTACGGTTTGGCTTTTGGAACGTATCCTGCTGTGATAGCCGATCAATTTGGAACGAGAACTTTTAGCACAAATTGGGGATTAATCTGCGTGGGTCCATTGGCGGTATTGTTTAGTTTGAACAAGTATTTTGGCTCTCTATATGATCTGAATGCCGACCCTGCCACTGGGATTTGTTACAAGGGAAACGAATGTTACAAACAAGCGTTTGAGATTAGTTTTGGGTTGTGTTTCATTATCTTCACTGTCATTTTAATTTTGATTTCTTTAGACAAGAAAAGAAGATGAGTCTACTTTATTCTTAGTAAAATGACACTTGATTGTTCTCTTTATATATACAGATTGTTAGAAGAAACAACATAGTTTTTTTGTAGTCATCAATCAACTTGGTTCATACTCTCCAAATCGATTTCTTGTACCAACCCTCTTTGGTAAGCAGCCTTGCCCAATAAACCGGAGAAGTAGCTAGAACTGATCTCAGCATCTTTGATAGCCCTTTCCAACTTCTCCTTTTCCATCGATCTTTTATCAATGCTAGTTTGGAAGTTGTTCATCACTTGTCTCGAAGGGTAGTTTAACACTCTTTGACATTCACGAGCTACTCTGGTTGCATTAACATGTGGGTAATCTAACTCATGAATTTGTCTTTTGATTTTTCTAGCTTGGTTTCTTGGGAATGCATGAGGAATATCATTTAATAAATAGTAGATGGATACACCTGACATTACAACCACAATGGGTAAGGCTATCTTTTTAATCACTGTTGGGGTCAAAATATGGGATAATTCCCATCCTTTCTTAACAAGAGCACCAGTGGTAAGGATTTTACCGGAGGAATAAAGGGTATGTAAAGTCAATTGCTGTGGAACCAGGTTTTTCAAAGCCAAGGCACTACTTGGTATACTGGTGATTAAACCAACCGGGTTATAGTAATTGATCTGGTCTCTTGTAGTTGAAACAAATCCACTTGGTACACCAGCCCATAATAAGAAGGATTCTAAGGAGGGATCGAAAAAATCAGAGAATTCAATGGTGTCATCCAAGCTCTTCTTAATATTATCTCTCTTACGAGTGAACATAAGCTCGGCATTAAAGACTTTGTCATTCAAAAATTCTTCACCCAAGTTGCTTTGACCATATTTGATAATTTCATCCACCTTTTCAGTAGTCACATTTCTGGCATCTTGCTCGCAACTAATCACAGTATCCAATATCTTGTTAAACATCACTTGTTGAGTTTCTCTAGCATATTCATATAGGTATTGCAATCCACTGAATTGGACTCCAAGGGACGAATCGCCCAATTGGTTGACTGTATTCAAAATGTCCTTTTTTGTGTTGTTATAAACTTCAGTATAAGTTTGATCTATGAGGTTATTAATGGTATCACCTATCTTCACACTTTTGGTCATGATTTCGTTATATTTGGGACTTATATGATTTTTCAACTCGTTCAATTTTTGATCCTTAGTTCTTGTGTAAACTCTTTCATTAAGTTTCGATAAAACTTCCAAGTCATTTAAGATATTTAACAAGTAACTCTTGGCTGGTAATAATTTTGATATAGCTCTCTTTTCCAAAATGAATTTTCTTAAAGAGGCTTCTAAATGGTCGAAGTTAGGATCACCTCTTGGGGGGCCATCGTCATCTGGACCATCATCGCCACCTGGGCTGTCATCTAAGATGTCAGAGGAGCTCACAAAATGAATGAACTCTTTAGAATTCTTGTAAGTGTCTGGAGATAAGGTTTTGACTTGCTCTAAAATTTTTTCCTGACATTTTTCTTTATTTTTGATATTGTCAAACTTATTGACCACAATAAAAACATATCTTTTTTCAGCAGCCGTTGCAGTGATAAATTCTTTAGCAGATTGGGTAAAGTGGTTTTCTGAATTGACAACAAAGACCACAAGATCAATTTCTTCTTGTCTGGAAAAGACTTGAGTGGTTTGGTAAGAGTCCAAGTTAAGACCAGGGGCATCGATCAATTTGATATCAATCACTCCATTGTGTAACAAGCTTTCTTGAAATGATCTGTTATCCAAAACATAAACTTTCAAAAGTTGGAAAGAATCAAAGTCGTAAACCAAATCCTCCAACTTATCAAGAGGATACTTTTCATAAGTGCTTTCATCTCTTTGATTATACTCTGAGCCTATTCTAATGGCATGGACTTCTTCAATGCTGTCATTTTCCTTAGAAGCATCGATAACCTCACAAAAGACAGAAGTACAAGGTTGTTGATCTTCGGGCAAAAGCTTTCTTCTTAGCAAGGCATTACAGAAGGTGGATTTTCCTGAGTTCAAGTCACCAGTGACAAAGACCTTGGAGGTGGTATTATCCACACGGTCCTTCAAATTTAGCAAATATTTAACCTGCTGTGACAATTTTTTGTTCAATAGAGCAGAAATGGACTTCTTGTCCAAGTTAGACATCAAATTATCCTCATTGTGACCACTTTTAAGATCTATTCTCAAAACTTTGAATCCTGGGAACTCTTCGTCTTCTACCGAGGTCTTTGCTTTTTCAAGAGATCTGGAGATCTTTTCGTTCGTGAGTAGAGCAACATGTTTCAAGTCCAGAATATCGTTGTCACCATCAAGGTTGGTGGGATAAAAGACCGGCCTGTTGTTGTTCTCCTCCGATAACTCGTATAAAAGCTCGATGGTCTGGTTGATGGCTCTATCCAAGCTGATTTTGTACTCATTATATTGAAGCTGTTGGATGGATGCCGATAAGTTCTTGTTGCGCTTGGCAAGGCTGGTTCCCAGAACGTGACTACTGGATCCTTCTTGACCATTCACAAGGGTGTTGTGGTCGCCAAACCTGCCCTCTTCAGGAATATACATTACTGAGGCAGGTAACTTGGTATCAGGTGAATCTTCATCATGGATCAATGTAGAAGCGTCGTCGCTGGTGTTGGAGGGTTGTCGTTTGAGGTGTACGAAGTCTTCAGACATTGTTGCTAGACGATGGGAAGACTTGAGTAGTGGTAGGGATTAGGCCGAGCGCCGTGGGGGTGGGGGACTGGGTCTCACTGGTAAGGGTAATTACTGGGCAAGAAGGGGAAGTGTTATGGAGATTTGTGGTGTTTACAAGGCCGTTTTGAAGAAATTGCCTTTGTTTTGTTGTAGCGCCACTCAAATGATCTTATGGTTCAAGTTGCACTTGTGCGAATAGTGATGACCACGCGGAGAATTAGGGAGGAAAACAGGGAGAAATGAGCAAGTAGTGGGAAAATGAACCTGCTGCAGTGAGAAAATTTGAGCAAATGAAGAAAATTAGCGATAAATCGAGGCAAAAGCAAGGGAGCTAGCGAGAAAAACTACGACAACGAGTTTGTTTCGGTGAGAAACAGATAGATAAATTAATTAGAAACAGTTAAAGACGTCAATGTCTGTCTGTAGAGAGAATCACATAGTTCCAAGCTCCAATAGAGAGCTTGATACTATGAGGGATACTAAGTGCAACTTGAAAGACATTTTGAGTTCCAACAAGAGATAAAGAGAATATTTTGGAGCAGCACCGGTGCAACCAGAGGGTCGAGCCATCATTGGCTTGAAGTGGTGGCGCTACCCAGACGAAATTGGCTAAGTTGTGAAGTGATGTGTATCGAAGAAGGGTTTGAGTTGCCGGTGTAGCTCGACACATACAGTTTAGAACCCATACCGCAATACTCTGAAAGTCTGGCGATCCACTAGAACTAGTTCACCGTTTGAAAATGTAACTACAATTAGTAACTACAATTAGTATAGAATTTGATGTGGAAAGACTTGCAAATAGAATTTGCAACTTGTGAGAAGGTTCGAGATACAAGCTTTGGAAAAGGGGGTAGTCTACCATTTGACCATATAGAGAGAGTTTGTATGTAAAACATTGGTAGATCGTGTTGGGGTCCGGGATAAAGAGCCGGTACATCGACACTTGATGGACATATCTTTAATCTATTTGTGGGTAATCAAGACACTAACATTATATTTTGCACCCAATCGAAAGTGCACGGTGAAGACTGGATAGAAAGTGATGGATGAGAATTTATGCAACAAAGAAATGCAAGCACAAGTACACATACTACTTACTGTCACTCTACTGAACCAACGGGTACCCATATCGTACAATACTTCAAAAGACAAGAATTCACGATGATGACTCATTTTATAGAGATTAAGCAGAGTAAGTCACTAATGAGAATCACCAAGAACCTCTGAAAAACGCCACCTTTTGGGATAATCTCCCTTTAAACGGATCGCATTTTAAAGACTGGCTTCTTGACATTTCTATCAAATTGTCTCGTCCCAAGTTCGTGGATTTGATTGGGTGCTAGACTGGGAGGTTGAACTTCGGATCTATCTTCACGTGAGTTCGCTGATCTCCGGCTTATCAGAACAACCATGGTACTCAAGACGTTTGACACTTCTCGGATCAAGGGCCCTATCTTTGCCAGTCCGTTGACTCCAGAAGCCTTTGCTCCCTATGGGGGCGTGATGAGTGCTGATCACCAGGTCAAAAACTCACAATCTTCGGCTGCCAACTATGGGACTGCCGTGAAACTCCACAAGGTGGCACCAATCGAAAACCATTACCACAAAAGTGCCAGTGGCAAGGCCCCCACCGCCAACTGGAACATTTTCCGGTGTTCTGTCCCCAATAGACTCATCACAAATCAAGGTATGTTTAAGCTTTACCAAGCCAAGGTGTTAGAAAGACATCCTTATTCCACCCAAACGTTTGTACCAATGGGTCAACCTTCTGACCAGGTATCTTACCTTGTGATTGTGGCCAAGACTGACGAGTCTAGCCCTGAAAAATTGCCCGATCCTAATACCGTTAAAGCATTTTTTTGTAAGGGAAACCAGTCTATCACCTATGGTGCTGGAACTTGGCATGCTCCCATGGTGGTGATTGACGATAAAGTCAAGCACATTGATTTTGCAGTGTTGATCCACGAGAACGGTGTTGCTGATGAAGACACTCAGGAGTGCTACTTCGAACCAGGTTACCAGGTCAAGTATGCCACCCCTTCTGGAGTCCATGCTCCTGTCAGAGCCAAACTCTGAATGAAAAGTCTGTCAATAAGAAGTTAGCACGACAATATTTTACGTATTGTAGGTAGAAAATGCACAATCAGTTTTGGTTCATTGTTGGACCCTTACGATATAAATAAATATATATTGCTGTATTATGTTCAGTTTCAAGTTTCCAAACAACAATATAAAGAAAATAACATTCTTTTTTGGCAAAAACTATTTTAGAAATGTATATTTTAGCTTAACCCGCTTGATTTCCTGACTATATAAAATCCATCAACTCCTCGATTACTTTGTTCACATAGTCCTCTCGTTTATCTTGGGGAATATTCTGGACATTGTCCTTAGCTAGCTTGAGTTTACCAAATAGTACATCCAAGTCGGCTTTATCATAGTTCTCATCCTCCAGAAGTAATGACTTGGTCATTTCATCTGCCTTTTCTCGTTTACTCTGTTCGTAGTTATGTGTCAATTCTATATTTGTCCAATCGTGACTTTGTAAGATTTCAATCACTCTGTCTTTGCCTATTAGTTCGTTGAACTCGTTCTTGCCCAGATGGTGCAAATTGGCGTATTCAAATCCAAATGATATTACTAGATCTTCCAATTCCACTTCATCGTTCTCACTGATCCATACCACTAGAAGAAGCCCTTCGACTATATGGTCGTTGATCTTTTCCACCACCTCCAAACATTTTTGAATGTGGTTTTTCAGAGACTTGACGTCTATACAAAACACTAATCCTTGTAGCACATCTCGAAGCTCTTTGCATTCATCAGAGATAAATTCAGAGTACCACGTTTGCAACGCCTCAAGCTTTTGATCTTCATCAGTCTCGACTCTAGTTTCGGGATACTCGTCCACGAGAAGGTTTAATTTGGACGAGTAGTATTTTGTGGAAAGATCAGTTTTGATAATAACACCACTATGGGAGTCTGAAGGGAAGTTGACGGGCTCATTGGCAATGTGCTCACAGAGTCGTACCTTACCGGTGCCAGGAGCTCCAAGGATTAGAACCTGGTTGGGGATCATCTTTGAAAAGTGCAACCTGATTGAGACTGTGTGGAAGTGTACCACGGATTATGAATAAGTATGAATTATTGACTGGGAAGATTATGATAACTCTCTGACTATGAGTTAGTTATGAAGTATTGTGAATATGAATTAGTTATCAATTGTGCAAGAAGAAGTGTTGATTGAGGTAGAAATTGGTTCCAAATGTATAAGCAGTTTTGAGATTATCAGGAAATACTCGGCAAGTGAACAGATTCCTTGGAGTAGTATGGGTTTTATGGCGGAACAACTGTCCTCTACAGCAATACCGTCCGAGCTATACTACTAGATTCTATAAGGTGCCAACAACTCCAGAGTGACAATATTTTCGAGTGCCATTGATTATGACTTGTTTCTGATTTCACAACTCCTACTACAGTACAACTAATCAAGAGAGAATTATTATTTTTAACCAGCAGTGTAAGTTCGATTCCACCACTTTGGTGTTGATTCCTGGTTCAACCAACGTAGCCGCTCTTATTAACTTGTCTTGGTATCCCGAATTGTCTCACGGTAATTGTTTCATCAAAATTGTGTTTTTGATCCACTCGTTCATACTGTTTGATCCACTACGCAAACAACTTTTGTCTCAACTGATTTGTTCATACTGGTTACCTACCATTGGTTGAGTCGTTCCCTAAACTTATCATCCATTGATTGATTCCTTATAACAGTTGTGTGTCACCATTTGTTGTCTAAGTCCCAAACTGTATTGTACCGTCCACACTACAAACACAAATTCTACTTGTAACATAAAGTCGCGGACACCGTTGATACCATCACCCACCATAATCAACATCATCCGGAACTTGGTACCTTTAGCTTAATCACTTGATAAGCCTTAGCCATCGTCTAGCTCACCTCGTGTCTTATTTCATCGAATTGATCACTACTGGTTCATTGACTCATTACTGGCTTCTTTCTGATCCACTCTTTACTCACTTGTCCCTACACTGTGACTAACCTTCCTTGTTACTTGTTCTTCGGAAAGCTTCACTCGTCATTTCATATCACCTCGGCGGTTACCACTCTATCCATATCACTTCCTTAGGTCCACTCACGGTTAGCTCGGTTCATCATGTCTCCCGTACCTGACACCAACCAGCTCGAGAACCTCCTCCTACGTGACGAAGATATCTTCCAGACTTCACTCAACTCGCAAGACTATCTCGAAAGTCTTGCCCCCATAATCCAAGATGCCATCAAAGCCAATGGTCTTTCCGATCTTATTGCCAAGTTGAACGACATTGTTAAGGACAAGGATGAGGAGCTCTCCACGTTATCATTGAACTCGACTGATGAAATCAATCAATGTATTGATACCATAGACCAGATCCACGACGAGGCCATTGGCTTAAACCAGAGCCTTCTTTTCATCAACCAAACGCTAAACAAGTCGGTGTATGAACTTCTGGTTCGGAAAAAGAATTTGCTTCAGCGTAAGGAGGTGAATATCAAAATCAATGAGACTCAAGTGGTATTGAACTTGTGTATCCAAGTGTTAGAAATCACCAACAAGATTCACGAATTAATCAAGCAGAAAAAGTACTTCAGCGCCCTCAAATTAATTGACGAGGTTACCAATGTCCATTTGCCAAAAGTGGAGACTTTCCAATTTACCATCAAGATATACGACTCGATTCCCCACTTGATAAACATGATCAAGGAAGAATCTTTTGATAGTTTGATCAAGTGGTTATCGTTAAACTTAGAGAGAAAGTTTGACAAAATTGGTGATCTTGTCTACGAGAACTTGTTCAGCCTACAAGATACCTGGGAGGGCTTAAAGAAGAAGAATTCAAACTTCTTGGCATACAAGTTAAATTCTCCTATCGAACTTTCTTTAAGAGACCCACTCATGAATTTGAATGTTTTCAACGAATCTAATGACCTACAAATCGACCTTTCAATCATGTTTGACTCCATCTTAGTCTACCAAACTCTTGGTGAAATCGACCAATTGTCCGTTCTTTACAATAAGGAATGGCTTAAAAAATATAATAGAATCATTTACCCAATCACATCCACCACCTCGTCCAAAACCACTTTGGAGAACCTTGCCAATTTCTCATCATTATCCGCGTTGCAAGAGTATCTCAAGAAAATTGCCTCGTTATTTACTATGGACAAGCAAATCAATTTAATCACCAAATTTCAGTTAAGATCCAATGACTTATCTAATGACCTCTGGGAATCGTTCATCACCAAATTGAAACCGGTTTTGATAAACTTCTTAAAGACTCACAAATTCACCCTGGTCGAAGAGCTTACTGATGTAAAAGATGTGATTGGTAACTTCTTACAGATTATGGAAATGAACAACTATAATATCTTAGAAATCTATGAGGTACTTATAATTTTATTCAGAGACTATTTTGCTCCTTTGATAATTCTGGATTTCAGATTAGAATTCATAGAATCTATTCAATCAGATCATTATATGCCCTTAGTTGTGGATAAGAAAATCGATTATGATAATATTATGAAAATCTGTTGGTATGATAAAAATGCCCAGCCTTTGGACCATGGCCATCTTCCAATTACTTTCCCCTTCAGTGAAGATTATGTTCATTACTGTTTAGGAATACGGTCATTACTAGAAGAGATCATTCAATTCATTAATCAGCATTACAGTTACGATGTTAACGAATTGAACACTATCATTGTCAATGACGTATTTGAGAAGGTACTCAGTGAGGAAAGAGGAATTGGAATAGCCAATGTTATAGAAGAATTCATTGAAAAGAATAGCATGAATAAGGAAATCACATCTCAAAGTTACACCAACTTGGAATATTATCTTTATAGTGTTTATGAGATTGGAAAGCTTATAAATAGAAGGTTAAGAATCCATACGGGTATTGGAATCCATAACATTGATATTAATGACTTACCAGTTCTTAAAGCAGTGGAATACTTCAAGAAACTTAGGAAATATTCTGAAAGTGTTATTTTCTCTATGGTTGATGGAAAGATTCGCGAATTGCTTGAATTGGTTGAATATGATGACTGGTTACCAGTTCAAAGAAATGAAGAAGCTAATTATTCCATTAAAGATTTTGCTCAATTTTTGGAAAATTTGTTCAGTTCAATTTTCTCCAATTTGCCCAAATCTATCAGAACTTTGGGATTATTCAGAACCTATGATTTCGTAGCGGAGAACTTTTTGAATGTTTTGAAAGACACGGCTGTTTACAATAGAATTGCCATTGAAAATTTTGATCTTGATGTTCAATATATTGAAGAGTCCATGAAAAGGTTGTATAAAATCAACGGAGAAGCTGAAGGAGAAGGAGATGGTAATACAGGAAATGTTGCATTAGAGACTACATTTACCGAATTAAGACAGTGTATTGACTTGCTTAAATTGGACAACTATGACGACTTTAAGAATGCCAGTTTCAGAATGAGACACTTTGACAGAATACGGTATGAAGATGGTTTGGCATTGATTGAAAAAATGCAGGGCTATGAAGTGCTGCTTGAAGATCCAAACAAAAGTATTGAGGACGTTCAAAGTTTCGATCAACAGTCGATCCTTTCCACGTCTACTGCTGCTAAATTTGCTAAGTTTAGTAGTCGATTCAAGAAGAATTTGGAATAGTTGTGGAGGATTCTCTGGTGTGCTTATCGTATGGTTACACCTTTCAAATTCATAAAGAGAGGGAATGGTTAAACATAAACTCAGTGACACTACAGGATATGAAACTTTGGTTTGGTAATGCAATGATGACCACAATTGGTGGTCTGATGTATTGGTGGAATATAGTGTTAACTAGGTAGACCATATAGCTTCACGTTTTAATTATTGTAGAAGACAAGGATAAGTTTTGGACTAACCGACTATTGAAAAGAGTTGATTTGATTCACCATATCAACGAGTTCATGTTGAATCATGAACCTCACCTGCTGGATGAATTGTATCTGTGGACACAATTTTGAAGGATTTCTCGAATTAGGAAGATGGTGGGATGGATCCGGGGGGTACCAACTGGATCATGAAAGCCAATATCGATGGATAAGGGCGTCTGTATTGGATATGTTTATCAAGCAGTGCCATTATAGTGACGTTTTACGAACCACGACTTCTTGAATGAGCCGGATACCGTCACGAGGAAGTTCTTCGCCGGCGGGCTGTTCAAGCTTTAGACCTTTTCCCTTATTTTCGAGTACCTCCATTTGCTTCATTCCTCATAGGCTCTATCTATATCTCCACAAATAGTTGTACCACCTTCTCTCCTTTCTGTCAATCTCGACCTTTTTCTGATCTAAAAGTTGCTGGATGGTCTCCTCCAACTCCTTGCTCTTGGAGAGGAGCTTCTTCTCTTCTACCTCATATTCTAAACGGAGCCACACGGCATGTAGCACAAGACAAGTGGAAGATGCTACTAGAAAGGTGTGAAGCAATGGGTTTTTGAAGTCACTGATTTTGGGTTTTGGAGGGGCCTGGGCTTCGGGGAATGTGATCTTGGCCATGTATCTGGCCTGGTGTCCGATTCTGGAGCGGTACAAGGGAATTTGGGTCCGTATGATAGGTTTTAACATCGTAGACTTGTATTGGTAGTGGGAGTAAATTGAATTGATCTGGTGGCTGCACGTAATGGACCTCACCAAATGAAGTCACAAAGAGCGTAAATGAGTAAATGAATAACTTTACAAAAGGTACAAATTTTTTATTCTGTGCTTCAAACTTCTGGTTTAGGTGTCACGATTTCAATAATTAGAATTGTATATTTCTAATCAAATATTCGTAGATTAGATTTCCATGAAAATTATGTGCTTTTATAATTTTTACATTTTTCTACAATTATGGTGAAAAAGTTCAAGAATCAGAGTGAACAGATCGCAAAGCGATCTCTTGTTAGATACTTTGCAGTTACTTTTTGGTTAAGGTTTACTAATTTCAGAGAGAAAGTGTTAAACTTTGCAAAAGATTTACTTCACTTCAGTCATAGTTGCGAGGCATAGAATTTGGACTTCACAAGGAATGAAGACTTTCAGTTTCGGTGAAAGAAAACGATATGTGATGGGACATTCACAAATGAAAAACTTCCATGCTGAAGAAATTTCAGGCCAGGAGAGATTGTCATAATCAAACTCCTTAATAGTCCTCACCTAACTATGACCAAGATTTACAACAGTGTCGTGTTTGGACTGAATAAAGCAAACTATGAGTTAACACTTATTTACGTCTAGGAGGATCAGTGGTTAAATACTGCGAAAAATGCGACTATTCCTAGAAACACCATAACGTCAAGGTGTGAAATGAGATCGAGAACAATTCGTGGAAAGCTGATCAGCCGAGTGTGCAATAATATCAGCTAATCGGAATAATAACACCTACCAAGTGTGCTAAACCAGAAACAGGGTGTGATATCGAGATGTTCTCATACGCTGTTCGGTGGATGGAGGCCTCATAAATCTCCATGAATTCCATACTGCACTGGTCTGAAAACTATGAGAAAAAGATCAGCACTAGTCTCAAAATGAGGAGAAAAAACCATGAAAATATAGCCATATGGTACAAAATTTAGGGGATAAAAAGAGATCCCAACAACTGGTACGACTTGTTTTAATTTGAGTACACACTTGTAGATCTAGCAGGATTTTCTTTCGGTCAATATTCTTTTTTTCACCAAAAATCCCCGTCCATTCACCACTGAAAGTGACTTGTATGGTAGTTTTTTTTTTTTTTTTCAGTAAATTTCTGGGTAGCCTCACGTGATGCCAGACTTCAAGTTTGAATCAGGCAATATCTATTCATGTTTCGCCTTACCACAATCCCTCTAGGGATATCAAGATCATATGTGGCATCCAGGATCGTTGTCCCGCCTTCAATGAGCACAATGCTCTTTTCCCGGCCATTTTCCTCCAATTTTTCCCTTCATAACCAGAGACAACTTGACCGTGAAAGAATGGCCCGGTTGGAACTTGAAAGAGCCGCTAGAATCAAGTACCGTAACCGGACGGCTTCGTACTACGCAGCGTCGCTCGGGGTATTGTTTTTGGCATTGGCGTTTGGTGCAGTTCCGTTGTATCGGGCCATCTGTCAACGGACGGGGTTTGGTGGAATTCCAATCACCGATTCTACCAGATTTACTCCTGACAAGCTTATACCAGTCGATACCAATAAACGGATCCGTGTGCAATTTACTTGTCAATCATCTGGTATTTTACCATGGAAGTTCACCCCATTACAGAAGGAAGTGTACGTCGTACCAGGAGAAACTGCTTTATGTTTTTATAGAGCCAAAAACATGTCTAAGGAAGATATCATTGGGATGGCCACATACTCGGTGACACCAGATCATGCTGCGCCCTACTTCAATAAGATCCAGTGCTTTTGTTTCGAAGAACAGAGACTTAGTGCTGGTGAAGAGGTGGACATGCCGGTATTTTTCTTTATTGATCCCGAGTTTTCCAAGGACCCCGCTATGCGGAACATTGACGACATCGTGTTGCACTATTCATTCTTCAAGGCCAGCTATAGTGACGGAGAGTTGGCAGCCGTTCCAGCCCCAATCAGCGTGAGTTGAAATAATAGTAACTGATTGAATTTTAAAAGTTGCATGCTACCAATGTGTAGTCTGATACAGCAACTAATTATCCTGTCTATTCCATTGTCATGTCATGCTGATGTGACTATCTAATCCTTGTATATAGCATGTGACCCGTCTGTCACCATGAATACTGGTCAAGCGACCATCTGTGGGAACCAGATATTAGAACGGTCACCCTGGACTCTATTTATATCATTAACAATGGTACGAATTAATAAAAATTGAAAATTATGAAACCACAACTGGAGAATAGACCAATTGTCTAGTAATTGTACAAAGTATTAATACAAATGAACGAGTAGGTGGAGGTTTTAAGTCATTTTCGGATGTAAAGTAGCACCTACTGTTGTAATGGCTAATGAATCATAATAAGAAGTTACTTGAAGTGATTTCAATCATAATGCAATCTTCTCACTATTCTGAAAAATCGTCTTACACAGTCATGGTGACGGTCACGGCCTGCCACCTTTATTTCACGAGCTTAATTTGCTTAGATTGCACATATGTTTTACTGTATTCCAAAGAAGAGTCAACCAGTCAGATGATCATCAGTACATCGACCATGATACAACAGCAGTTATTTCAATGATCACTGACAGACAATCAAATATGGCAATGTGTAAGTGGTGTGGGAATGGGAGAGGGATCTACAATTGGACAGATAAGAGAGAAGGATTTAGAACCATTACGATACATACCGGCTTTATCAATAATATGCGTTATAAATAATATTGTTTGGTTGATATCGATAGAATGGGTACCACACCGAGTAAGTTACATCTATAAAGAGTCAGGAACACCAAAGATCTGATAATAATACTATTCTACTTTTGTACCACAATAATTGTGATTATACTTTATACTTCTCGATTATCATTGAATTACACACCCTGCAGCTTTTGGCTAATCCTCGATTGTCTCAATGAATGAATTGGAATAATAATAGACTGGAACCACATTAACTTTCAAACTGATCAATACAATTGATTCTTTATCGACTGAGCATTAGACTGAAGTCATTTGATTTTAGCTTCTAGCCTGAAAAATTAAATATAGTATGGCAAATGAGTTCATCTTTTCCATCAGTATCCACAACACAATAGCTTATTGGTTTCGGGACATCCACTGTTAGCTTCGTTATGATACTGCCCCATTTTAGTATGATGGTGTCAATTGGTTTTCATAGGCTGATTTATACTAGCTTTCCCTTGAAGTTTATATATCATTGAGCTTTTTGTACTTAGATCCAGACTGCTCACAGTGAAATACATCTTTGAGGTTTTGGATATCTTCCCTCTTAATCTGATTCAAGTTAGTATGGTTTGTCGTAGCTGACAGCCTTGAGAATTTCGTATCTCTCAGCTCGAAGCCTGTGTGAATTGGTTCCGAATGGTCAAGACAAGCCTCCCCTGAATATGTAGTCGAGATTATTCCTATCCTCCTTTTTAATCTGTTCAAAGAAAGGATGGTTTCTTGTAACTGATAGCCCAAAATCGATAATGTATAGTTTTCCATCTTCAGAAATTAGTATATTCCGTTCACTGATATCATTATGGGCTATACCGTTACGATGAATAACATCAAGCTGCTCCTTTGCTTGCTGGTATGTTTCATCATCGACCAGCATTTTTTTGGTACTGATATACCTGAACAAATTGTAGAACCCTTCTCCATTGGTGATTACAATTTTCTTGCGGCTAATTGTAGGTATATAGCAGGAATGGAAATCTTTGTCCTTTAGCAAAATCTCATTAAGCTTTTGTTCACAAGTGTACATTCTATTCGAAGATTCTTTGACTTTGGTGTTGAACTTGTCTCCAAGCACTCTCTTATTCCAAGCTTTACTTTCTACCTTGAAGGTTGCAAAAAGATCGCGATCATAAATCTTGACTGCAACAGACGTTTCTTCTCCTTCATTCATGACAAGGGTTTCTTGTTTGAGGCATTCTCTAAACTGTCCCAACTGTAGTCTGAATAATTGGGCATTGTACAACCCATGCTGAATCTTGATCGTCTCGAATTGCTCCTCGGCGATTATTACCTTTTTCAAATAATTCAGCGATTGCTGAGAAACATGTTGTTCAACCTTGACACCAACTGCAGTAGTTGGGTGCTTGAGAGGATATTCACTGCTCGTTCCCAGTTCCTTTCTGACTTCTCCACCCTCTTGCTCTCCCTCTTCGGTACTTTTATCTTCGTCTGAAATCATTGGTAAATTGGTCAGAACGTCATCAAAATCGTATTGAGAA